>MJUU01016219.1:422-43302 GCA_002080025.1 Modiolus philippinarum | reverse complement strand
ATTAGGGGACCTACCATCAAAGTTGTTTACCATATCAACACAAAGTTATCAAATATCTGTTTCGTATTCGAATACAGAGTGTTACTTTAAAACACAGATAAATCCAGTGAGTTCCGCATGAAAATGTTTGGCATTGATTATGCTTTCCAGCAATAAAAGAAAAACTTACTTGCCAGAATTTATCATGTCCCATTTTATAATTGACAATCCTCGATTTTATTTATTTCATAAATTCAGTAGGGGACAAGCAGAGTTAGGGAAAAGTTTTGGTAGTCTGCCTGCTTGAAACTGTTAGTTATGTTCAGAATGAGGAATTGTATCGTTATTTCTTGAAGTACTATTATTTTTGAATAAATTAGAAAAAAAAATTAGCAATTTAAGTCATTATTCAGAAAGACACATGACTTTTAACACATGTACCGTTTTAAGTAAAAATCATTCTTTCTATGCAAGATAATGGTATTTTGTACAGAAGACTTTAAATTTACTATCTAATGCTAAAACTTGGTTTCCTTTATTGAACTTTGTCATGAATGCATGAAATATGGAACCAATGATCAAATATTGTCAGTTATATCATAAGTTATAAGAAAAAAATAGGTTATTCCATCAAAATTGCAGATTGCGACCGCGATGGCCGTAACATTCACCCTCATTTTTACAGATTTGCCTGTTGTTATTAACGGCTTGCGATTCTTAACTTAAATCATCGACATTTATACAAAATTTATTATGGCATGAGTGTGATACATGCATATCAAGTGACAACGATTCACAACTGCAGCTTAAAAAATAAGACAACCCATGTACAGGAATTTTCAGTTTGTTTCCCCTAATTCTAGTCTCCATAATTCTATAGTTATTTCTTTGAGCCCCGCACCATAATAAACAATACTCGGTTTTAACATTTGTGCATTTAAGTTTCAATAAAAAGTTGTCAATTTCATCTGCATTCAGTTCAGATGTAAAAAATTGTGGAATATTTGTGTGAGAGCTCATGACGCCAATGAATTTCAAATTTGTTGAACTATTGACTGAAAAAAATGTGAAATGGAGATGTTTATAAATTATAAAATGATTTTAATGACATGAAAAGGGTGATTTCATATTGGAATTAGCCAATAAAATATTCCTTACAACATATTTCATATTTCATAAATTCAGTAGGGGACAAGCAGAGCTAGGGAAAAGTTTTGGTAGTCTGCCTGCCAAATAAAAATATATTAGCTTCTCAGCCACNCCCTCTCCCCTCCCCCCCCCCCCCCCATCTCTTTTCTGGGAGCTGATTTTACCCTTTATTTAAGTTTCAAATAAAAAATTGAAAATCACCTGCCTCATTACTTTTGGGGTATTTCAGAAATGTAAAAAATTTTTAGCCAATAAAAATAAAAAATTTCTCCATCCCTGCCTCATCATTATTTTCTCTGAGAAATGGCTTGAGAATCTAATAATTATTTTTGTATGGCCAATGTGAATCCAATACAAACGTAAACTAACAAATAAAACAAAGTTTTTCCACATTCACCTTAAGGAACAATTTTACACAAGTCATCTCTTAATATGTTTTTCGCGCCTTTAAACTTTATAAACTGTCTGATGCACGAAACCTTAGAAACTGTCTGATGCATGAAACATTAGAAGCTGTCTGATGCATGAAACTTTAGAAACTGTCTGATGCACGAAACTTTAGAAACTGTCTGATGCATGAAACTTTAGAAACTGTCTGATGCATGAAACTTTAGAAACTGTCTGATGCATGAAACATAAGAAACTGTCTGATGCATGAAAGTTTAGAAACTGTCTGATGCATGAAACTTTAGAAACTGTCTGATGCATGAACTTTTAGAAACTGTCTGATGCATGAAACTTTAGAAACTGTCTGATGCATGAAACTTTAGAAACTGTCTAATGCATGAAACTTTAGAAACTGTCTGATGCATGAAACTTTAGAAACTGTCTGATGCATGAAACTTTAAAAACTGTCCGATGCATGAAACCTTAGAAACTTTCTGATGCATGAAACTTTAGAAACTGTCTGATGCATGAAACATCAGAAACTGTCTGATGCATGAAACTTTAGAAACTGTCTGATGCATGAAACTTTATAAACTGTCTGATGCATGAAATTTTATAAACTGTCTGATGCATGAAACTTTATCAACTGTCTGATGCATGAAACTTATAAACTGTCTGATGCACGAAACTTTATAAACTGTCTGATGCATGAAACTTTAGAAACTGTCTGGTGAATGAAACGTTATAAACTGTCTGATGCATGAAACTTTAGAAACTGTCTGATGCATGAAACTTTATAAACTGTCTGATGCATGAAACTTTATAAACTGTCTGATGCATGAAATTTTAGAAACTGTCTGATGCATGAAACTTTAGAAACTGTCTGATGAATGAGACAAAATAAATCTAATTTGGAATAAATTTGAGATTTGCAGAGAGCTGTTTTTCCAGTGCGTATAAAAAACAAACATTTCGAATACAATCTAAAAAAAAAAAATAAAAAATGATAACCAGAAAGCATTCAAAGGAGAAAAGTGGAATCAGTACAGGACTATAGGACGCATTTCAATTGGGAGGATTTATAAATTGCCAGTATTTTCAATTGGGCTTTTTTTAGCTAAGAATTGGGCGGAGCTTCTTTAGAAGTAAAATCAACTTTAGTAAATTAAAGTAGGGGAAATGACATGAAAAGAATTCATTAAAGTTGTAGGATACAGATTTCAAGCCCCAATACATATGTGAATATGCAGTATCTCGCAATGTTTTACTTTAAAATATTATTTGAAAGACAATGTTCCTTTCTTAGTCGGTGGTTGAAAGACATAGTTAGAAACAAGGCTCGTTTTATCGATGCTTGCTTGTAATTCTATGTCTATTTTAGAACGGCATCTTTTATCAAATACATGTTATAATAAGATTGCGTATGTCACATTTAGTAAAGATTCGTCAATAAAGTATTGTTTCTGTGAGTTTTTGTCTAACAATGCCATCTTCTTTTGATAATTTCGAATCTCTATCTTGAAGAAAAAAAACATTGATATCGGAAATAACTGGAAAAAATCACACGAAACCCGGCATAGATGTGACTTTAGTCCTGCCTTGCTTAGCGCATTTGCCTTTTTTAACGATTGCTTCATAAATCTTTTTACTAGTAAAGCACTGGCAATCTGCCTAATTGGAAAAAGTAAATCTGCCCAATTGCAAATTATTTTCTTCCCAATTGAAAAACTTTTTCCGCCGCCCAGTTGAAATACAAATCCACCCAATTGCAAAACTATCTAAAATAGCACGAACTCATAATGTGTCGAATGAGGATTTTGTTTGACTGGTAGGGTACAAATTTACACACAGGACCGATATGTTGATCAAACATGATACAGTGAATGTTTAATGCGTATAAAGTCTATTTCTGTACATAGAAAAAAAGGGAAATAATTTCTTAAATTCAAATGATTAATTTGATTTACTCAAAGAAGTTACATTCTTTCCAAGCCAACTTGTGTTTAGGGAACAACAGGGTCACTATTACCTGATTATCAGAGAATGCATTATTCTACCTGTTGGTAAATATTTAAGTATTTTGTTTTCATTGCAGGGGCCTTCTTGATTCCATTCGTATTGTGCATTATTTTCATAGCGTTCCCAATATTTCTCTTGGAGACGGCACTTGGACAATTTACAGCCAAAAGTACTATATACTGCTGGGAAGCATGTCCTTTATTTAAAGGTAAGTTGTGGATATCCATGGATCTAATACGGCATTTGTATCCACAATTCTTTTGTACTTAAATGGCAACAATAGAAATATATATCTAAGTTCGCCAATTATTCAACAGGACCATATTTTAACTTAAACAAATCAATTACAAGGGCGAAATACATTTTAGCGATCCTGAATTTAATAGTGGATATTTAAGCAAATTAAAACTAGGTTACCTGTAGACGGTTTAATATAGCGAATCATTATCATGTGAAACATGTATAAAGATCAACATAAGAATAATAAAAAATGGAAAAAGCAAATGTTTATATTTTAAAGAAAACTGTTTAGAATTAACACATTGCTATCATAATACATGTTAATATATAAAGACGCCCTTATACTGAAAATAAAACGAAAAAGGCTAGGACCTTACAAAGAGTATAGTAATGACGAGATCTAGAGGCCCGGGCGGCTACTTGCTATTACATTTTGTACTTTGATAGTATTAGTGTGACGCAGGAATGGGTCATGTTTTTGCAGTCAGTTTGTCTTAAACAGGGTATCTTTTTTCACTACTGGTGTCTTGAACTTTTTTCAACATGGCCATCTGGTTTTAGCATGTTTACTACATTAAACAAGTAGAAAACAACAGTTAAACACACACAGAACCAAGCAATTTCAGATATCAAATGTCCATAGAATCTTCATCAGATATTTTTCTTCAGCAGGATGCTGATTTTTGAAATGACTTGAGTAAAACAGGGCATTCTGTCTTAAACAGGGTGTGTTTTTCCATTTTTTCTGTCTTAAACAGGGCCCATTTGTATAGGGCTATCGGCAGAGTATTCCCAAAATTAAAACAAAATTATAAAATTAATAAAGGGCCCTTTATTTCAAGTTCCGAGCGAAAACTACTACATAGCTGCCTTAACATGCGTTTTGTAGACATTTGAACGCGCTTCTTGCGTGATTAAGATTGTGTTCATTTAAATGATAGGTATATTAAAAATTGTAAAATTTGTACCCTCAAATTTTAATTTTTTGAGGGAATAATACTTACATGATTGAAGTTACATTTGGATTATCTCTCTTTATATGTTCACACTTCGCTGATTGTGCTTTAAATAAATAATTAAAAGCACTCAGGTGTAACATCAGCTGACCTCCCGTTATGCATACCTGCATTCCCCAGTCTCTCTCGGCGAAAAAGGGTTCACCAAGAAAGATTCGAAAGGGGAGGTGGGAGGGTTTTCAATCATGTAAGTATTATTCCCTCAAAAAATTAAAATTTGAGGGTACAAATTTTACAAATTTTTATTATAAATAATACTTACATAATTGAAGTTACATTTGGATCTTCACAGTTTGCAAAGCTAACTTCCTGCTTGAGAATCTCCTGGTGGTGGAAGTTTATTCTTTACAATTCTTCACTTCCTAGTTCATTTACATATTTAAAAACTTCTGTACAAATGTACATATGTATATATCTATATGTTGGTAATTAAAACGCAACATTGTACAATAAAAAATCTTTTTTTTTTTTTTTTTTTTTTTTTTTGACGTTTTGTCTTTTGTAGTTTTTTTTTAACTTTCTCATAAAAAACAGTGTTTGTAGAAATCAAACAGATTTCAAAACTTCAGGTTCTAGCTGACGAAGATAGAAACGAGTAAAAGTGGAGTCTTTTGCCCAGTCAGCTGTCTCTACAATAGATTTTACAGATGCACCGTTAAAAAGGGCCCAGGTACAATGTAGGTCCCAAGGCTCTAGTAGCATGAGCACGAAATTTTGTGTCCTTGCTTTCTTCCCCATAAGCACATTTGATCGTATTCACAATCCAAGATGAAATTGTTTGCGCGAACACAGGATTATGTGGAGATATGAATGATAAAAATAAATTGCTTACAAAATTTACACCTGAATTTCTGAATTCTTCAGTTCGTTTCAGGTAATAAAATAAACATCTCTTTGGATCAAGCAATTTGTCACTTGGAAATGCTGGAATAAAAACTTTACTTCCAAAATGGTTTGGACGATCCTGTTTGGACAATCCTTTTCTAATAAAAGTCAATCCTTTCTTCTGCACTGTCACAGGTTCTTCACCAATGCATAATGACTGAATATCACTACATCTTCTGAAAGAGGTTATTGCAATTAAAAAAGCTGTTTCCCAACAAACATATTTCAAATGTACATGTTTCAATGGTTCAAAAGGGAATTGTTTAAGTTTCTTAAGAACCAGAGGTAAATCCCATTCGGGTAATAAAGTAACTTTAGGCGGTCTGGAATGGAAAACCCCCTTGATAAGACGAGTTATAAAAGGATGTTGACCAACTGGAATATTTTCTACCGTTGGAACTACTGAAGATAACATAGATCTGTACCCTGCTATGGTTCTATATTGTAAACCTTGTGAATACAAATATGTTAGAAATTCGGCTACATCAGTCAAAGAGGCACAATAGGGATCAATTTTCCTTCTACCACACCAGCCACTGAATTTTCGAAATTTGACAGAATAGTCTTTTTGTGTTCCTTTTCTCCAAGATGCTCTGAGAAGTTTTCTAGTTTGTTTAGAAAATCCTTTCTCTTTGAATTTTCTGTCGATAACTTCCATGCAGTTAGTTTGAACACTGCTGGATTTAGGTGATATATTAGAGTGTTTGGTTGGTGTAGTAGATCCTCTTTGACTGGTAGCGCTCTTGGATAATCTACTAGAAATTTCAGGAGATTTGGGTACCAATGCCTCCGTGGCCATTGAGGGGCAATCAGTATGATTTGACATTGTATTGATTGGCTCAGATGTTGTAAAATTTTGGGAATTAGACAAATTGGTGGATAAGCATAAGCATACATGTTGTTCCAAGGTATTGATAGCGCATCTATCGCATACGCTTTTGGATCTAGATTCCAAGCACAATAAATGGGTGTCTGTCGATTTTTCGCTGACGCAAACAGATCTGTCAGTGGCATTTCCCAAATCTGAAACAATAACTGAGCTATTTGTCTGTTTAAGGACCATTCTGTTGGTTGAATTTTGATTCTTGACAAATTGTCGGCCAGAATATTTTTCTTGCCCGCTATGTGAGCTGATTGCAGCTGAATGCCATTTTCTATTGCAAGATGCCAAAGTTTCCATGCCCTCATGCATAGTTCTGGGGAGTGAGTCCCTCCTTGCTTCTCAATATATCTTACTACCGTGGAATTGTCTGATCGAATTAACACATTTTGATTTCTTAACATTGGAAGAAAATGTTGGAGAGTAAGAAATACTGCCTCCATTTCTAGGGAGTTTATGTGTAAATCTTTGTCTTTTTTTACCAAACCCCTTGAACAGTTTGATTGTTGGAAATGTGTCCCCCATAACCTGTTTTTGACGCATCTGTTGTTACGGTCACCGAAGTTTCCCACTGTGTTATTGATCTCCCTTTGGTTAAGTTTGTTTTGTTTAGCCACCAAAGCAGATGTCCCTTTAGATGGTCTGAAAACGGAATCTTTTTTAACAGATTCTGACTGATTGGTCTCCAATGATAAAGAAGATGAAGTTGTATTGGTCTCATAAATAACCTGGCGTTTGGGATAAGTTCTATGCATGAGGCCATAATACCTAACAAGTGTAGAAAATCTTTTGCTGTTGCTAGATTTTGTTTGTTTAAGATGACTTTTACCCCTAAGATGAGTTTTTGTATCCTGTCTTCGGTTGGTCGAACAATACCTTGGGACAAATGAAAAACTGCCCCTATGTATGTTATTTTTTGAGTTGGTTCTATGTTTGATTTCCCCAAATTTACAATAAAACCTAGATTTGTAAGGAGATTGAGTGCTTTCTCTCGATCTGCGTATAATCTTTCTCGGTCTTGATTTACTACAAGCCAGTCGTCTAGATATGCTGCTAGACGTATATTTTGCGCTCTTAAATGTGACGCTACCACGGTGCAAACTTTGGTGAAGACACGAGGTGCACTTGTGGGACCGAAGCAAAGGACACGGAATTGGTAACATTTCTTGTTTATGCAAAATCTTAGAAACTGTGAGTTTCTTGAATTGGAATGTGAAAATACGCATTTTTCAGATCTAAGGAAAGAGCCCAATCTCCTTTCTGGACTAGATTTATGACACTGTTTAAAGAATCCATTTTGAAATGTTTCTTTTGGAGATGCCTGTTGAGAGGTCTGAGGTTTATGACAGGTCTCAAATCGCCCGTCTTTTTCGGAACAAGAAAAATGTGCTGTAAAAACCTTTTTGTTTTTGATGATTCGGAACTTTTTCTATAGCGTTTTTTTCCAAAAAGTTGATCTACTTCTGAAAGTAGAATTTGCATATCTTTTGCAGGTACATTTGTATTTCTTATACCAGTTTGAGGAATTTTGTCTAGAAATTCTAATTTGTAACCTTCTTTTACTATTCTCAGAACCCATTGGTCGTTTGTGATTTTGGTCCAATTTTTCCAAAAATGAATAAGACGACCTCCCACAGGTATCTCCGGATTCTGACATAAAATATTTACCTCTTTGTTGTAGTCATTTTGATCTTTGGTTGCGAAAAAAGCCTTTCTTATCAGAGTCTTTCTTGTTGTTCCTCTTGAAATGACTTGTGCTAAAAGAATCTTTAGATTCCTTAGTTTTGTCGATTTTGGGTATCCTATAATTACTTATATCACCCCTTGGAATTTTCGGAATACTAGAGTCTTGACTGGACGATCCTGAAAATTTGCTTTTAGTACCAGCAGGAGCGTTTATAGACTTCTGACAAATTTCAGGAACCAAATCTTTAATTTGTTTATTGGTTTCTGAACGTTTTTGAAGGGTGTCTTGAAAATCATGTCCCAAAATCCCATCACTAGAAAGTTTCAAAGTAAAAACTTTATCTGCTAGTTCAGCAACAGAGTCTAGACCAGTATCTACTACTGTTGCTTTTCTTCTGATCAGGTGGTGAAAAGCACCTGTACGACCTATCTGATCCATCGACTCGACTGACATGGCAAAAATATCCTTAACCATTTGAATAACAAGATCGACATTTGGTTCATTTTCGTTAAGTTTTTCCATTAAAGTGCCTAATGCCTGTTGCATGTATGCAGTAATTATGAGGCCCATTCTGGCAGCAGCTTGTCCTTTAAAAGCTAAGTTTTCAAATGTTTTTAAAGGTTGCGAGAAAAGTTTGTTTCCCTTAATTTTGCTTGCTTTGGGACCATGATGTTTTGTTAACATTGAAGCTACTACATCATCAAGTGTTGGTAAATCTAAATGTTCACTAGAATTTCTATGAACTGGAAAACTAGATCTATATTCATCCTTATACGATGATAATAAAGAAGGATTATTACAATGCCAACTCTGATTCAAAATATCAATTTGGTTTTGATCAAGCGAAATTCCACATTCTGATTTGTCAGGGTTAGTTTTGGCATCTTCACCAAAAATATCCCCTAAAATGTTTCTGTTTACAATTTTCGAACTATTTTCATTATTGTCATTTGTCGGGTTTGAATTAATGTCTTTATCTACATTTTGCACCCAAGAATATTTGTGGAATCTAGAAGTTCTTTCCTGTCTACTAACAGAGGAACCATCGTCGTTAGAGTCATCATCAGAGTCTAAACCTAGCCCTCTAAGCTCGTTTCTATCTGGATGTCTGTCATGGCTAGAGTTAGAGTTTACACGAGAATTCTGCCCACCTGACGTGGCAACATCTCTACTTCGAGACCTCTGCCCACCCGAAGTGGCGTCTCTATCAGAGTCAAAAGATCGTCCACCTTGCGTGACATTTTGATTCGACACTAACTGTTGAAGCAAAGTTTCAATTTGGTCAACTTTGTCCAATTTCGAGGCCATAGAACTGACGGAAGCTTTGACCGAGTCAATTTCCGATCGTAAATTTGTCTCTGAATGTGCAGAAAAGGACGAAGACGTACCTGCTGCATCAGAACGTGCTTCAGATTCCTTCGACTTCGAACTTGTCGATGATTTCCTCGTGGGTTTTGAAGAAGCCTCTGCTTACCCCCGCCGCCTGAAGATTTCTCTGACAATGGCGTGGGGTTCGAAGTAGGAGTAATTGCGAATAACTCATCTCCGGTGGCGTTAATTAACGCTGCCTCTGCGATAATGGCTTTAAACACGAATAAATCTAAAAAAATTACGAAAAGTTAAACACTGAAACACAAAGGAAAAAACTTCCTAGTTTCAAAAAACACTTTTTCGCTGAGATTAAGACTGGGGAATGCAGGTATGCATGACGGGAGGTCAGCTGATGTTACACCTGAGTGCTTTTAATTATTTATTTAAAGCACAATCAGCGAAGTGTGAACATATAAAGAGAGATAATCCAAATGTAACTTCAATCATGTAAGTATTATTTATAATAAAAAATTATCCTGCTGAAAGACCTACTTCGACGTCCCTTATGTGAGCAGATAGCATATAAAGCATTCACTTTTGTGAGAAGGGAACATGCAACATAAGTATTCCAAACGAAATAGGAATTGCCAAAAATATCTGTCGCTAAAATGTCCATCTTGTTTTTCCAGGTTAGCTAAAATGTCCTTTAAATTTTTCAATACAAAGTCTACTTTGAATCGCTAAAGCGTCCCTTTTTATTGCTAAATTGTCCACCTATACGCTTAAATGTACTCCGACTCAATTGCAAAGTTTTGTAACATAGATAAATCGAATTTTCTTAATTAAACATCTGTGGTTTTTTTTGTCACTTTTATTGGCATTCTTAAATCAGGGAAATGACGTCACAAGTTCTCGACTTTTTACAAGCAAATCATCCGCAAAATAGAGAACATTTTATTTTCTTTTTAATTCAGATCCTGTACTTCATCAATGATCATAATTCTTAAAATTAATTGCATTAAAATTTATGATCATAGAAAATAAATAATTTCCGATCAAAAATGGCGGCCATTTTTTTATAACCATAACCAATTTGGCTGTAATTTATAAAAAAAACTGAGCAAAGCTAAGAAATCGTTATTTATTTTTTCCTCGTCTTACATATAATTGGCAAAATGTCATTTATTAAGTTGTACAAAGTTGTATGATAAATGATTCATTGTACTTTTTCAGGCTTGATGTGAAAAATCTTCAAGTCTGATAATTAAAACGTAAATACGTAAATGTTTAGGAAAGTTGCATTAAAGCCTCGCGCAATCCAAGTAAATATTTTCGTGACAATGTTTTGAAACACAAAGTTTTCTATGAATTAATATTTGTTTTTTTGTAATTTTTTTTATTCTAGGTGTAGGTTACGGAATGGTAGTTGCCAATGGGATGAGCTGTATATATTATATAATGCTTTTAGCTTGGCCATTATATTATTTAATAAATTCATTCCTTTCACCGCTACCTTGGACAAACTGTTACAATCCTTGGAACACACTTAACTGTACAGGATTGAATGTTTCCATGTACAACAACACACACCATTTGAACAACACATTGACAGTCAGCAGCGCGGAAGAATTTTGGCGGTAAGCAAAGATTTCATTCATTAAAAAATGACATTTTCATGATAATTGTTAAGCTTATTTTCTGGTTGGAGTGAAGATAGTAGACCTAAGTTAAGGGACATAAATCTTAAAAATCGCTTGTATGTTTTTCAATCATTTCTGTAGATATATTATATAAGCTTCTAAGTTACATAGATAAATTTAAATCATTTTCATAACAATGCTTAAAGAGCATCGATGAAACTTATTTTTTCAAACTCATTACTGATTTAAAGAGTTGGCTACCCGAACCGAAGTCTACTGCCTTAAACTGGTACATGCATTTTCCTGGAGAATGAAGTCAAAAGGCGAAAAAACACATTGTGATATTACAGACACAACGAACATTATTTACGTATTAAGGGATGTTGACAGGATATTCTGCATGATTCCGTTGAACTGGCTTGTGGATCTAATGACCTGAATATTTTAAAGGCATACAGGCCTCTCACTGATCAATACTGCCGATGTCTGTTCAAATGCATGATGATTCTTTACCAAACCATTCGGGAAGATTTAATTTTGATTTTTCTTTCCTAGTGCGACAACAGATTAGGCTCTTTGAGCTAGTCGCAAGTTTAGCGGCGAACACCCCTTGATCCATCTTTCTAAATTACCTTTCGTCTTATTCTTTCCGTTTCAAGATTGTGGTCATTGAGTTGGTAATTTACCTGTTTTGGGTTTTGTTTGTATGTTAATTATACTCGATGGAAACGGGAGAGGGAAAGGGGAGGTTTGGGCACCAATAAACCGGTTTAACCCTACTGCTAGTGCCGGTACCAAGTCTAGTTACACCGAGTTCCCATCATTGCCTACGTTTGTCTTTTATCTTTGAAATATTTTTGTGTAGTTCCCTGGTAGATTGTGGCATGTGTTTGTAATTTTCCGCAATTGTAGATGTTTTGTTATTTTCTCTTCATTAATATATAAATTGGAAAACAGCACTTAATTATTACTCCTTTCAAATTCTCGTCAATTATCGAATACAGGTCTAGCGTAAAAAGGGTACATGTATATAGATACTGTTGCATACAGCTCTATACAATATGAATGATAATGTATTAGAAAGACGAGCTGCAATAATTACAGGTCTATCGTAAAAAAGGTATATAGATAAAAGTATTGCACACAGCTCTAAACAATTTGAATGATAATATTAGAAAGACGAGCTGCAAAGATAGAATATATAATTCCGAATGCCAGCAGTGATGCAAATCAACTTCTTATACCTGCAAACACAGCAAAATCCAGTAAAGTCTGCAACTGGATTTGAACCCATGTTTTTATTGTCATCTATGGCAACAGTGCCTGCACTATGTCTAGCGTTCTAGGCCACACGGCCTATATATCTTTCGGTAACCGGGTCATTCATCCTCGTAGGAAATCTAGAATTGAAATATAGTACACGATGAACATGTGATGGGAAGGACATACATAGAAAAAGGATAAGGTTGAAACAGATAAGATACATTAGGTATATAGCTAAAAGTGTTGCACACAGCTCTATATAATATAAATGATAAAGTATTGGTAAGGTGAAGTGCAAAGGTATCATATATGATTTCGAATGCCAACAGTTTTTATTATTGTTAGCATCGGAAAATCAAGTTCTCTAATTTCTATCAAGTTTTCACAATTTCTGAAAGATGTTGAAATATTTGTTCTCTTCTCTAGAGAGGAAGACAAATTTCGTGAAATTTCCCGCCAAATTTATTCGGAATACAGTCCTCGGTGTTTTTCGTCCAGTCAATAGAGAAACAATTTCCACAACTTAAACACAATAATTATGAAATTTCTCACATCTCGTTGAATAATTTTTCAAATGTTTAAAAGCTCGGCAACCCTCGCTTTTAAACATTTGCAAAATTTATTTAACTCCATGTCATGCCAGAAATTTCATAATCAACTAGTTCTCATTGTGGATACTATATGTCTACAACTGCATTTTAACGCTTGTTTTATTGTGATCTATGGCAAAGACGTTTGCACTATGTCCAGCGCTCTAGACCGGTCGGCCAACTAGGCCATTCCTCCTGTTGTGGGAAATCTAGAGTTATAACATAGCTCACGTAAACAATGCACACGATGCTAACAGGTATAAAGAGAGGATTCCTTCACTGTTATTTGCATTCGGAGCACGCGAAAGTTAGCATAATGTAAATTGGAAATCCATAGAAGGCTGAGCTTTGCATGTAATTTTGAAATGAAACCTTCATTTAGGTAGAGAAACTGGAGTTTAGCTCTAGAAAACCTGGTTTTTTGCATCCAGCCAACATATCTTTGAAACCTAAGTTGCCCTCAAAGAAACCAATTTCGCTACCGAAACCCAGGTTTCCCTACAGAAACTCGGGTTTAGCTTTGGAAACTCATAGAAAGCTTAGCTTTGCATGTACTTTTGAGGGAAACCTATATTTAGTTAGGGAAACTCGGGTTTAGCTCTGGAAAACCTAGTTTTCGCCACCGAAACCTAGGTTTCCCTCTGTGAAACCTAGTTTTTGCTACCAAAACTTAAGTTTCCACGTGGAAACTCGGGTTTAGCTCTGGAAACCCTGGTTTACAGAAAGTAAACCGGGTTTTACTTAGGAAAACTAGTTTTCCTTAGTTATGCTAACTTTTGCGTGTCATATATATTCTACCTTTGCAACTCTCCTTACCAACGTATTATCATCCATATCGTTAAAATGTATCGTTGATATAAAAAGCCGTTATCATCGCCATTATGAAAAGATGTGAATGTATTTGTATTGCACTTGGAAAATTTCGAAATGGAAAATTCAGATTTTTAAATGTTACAAAAAGAAAAAAAAATGTGCAGGGATAATTAAAATGCACAAAGATATATTTGGGAATAGATTGTATTTTAATATAGATTAGAGCAAAAAATTGTGTACTTTAGAGTATTCAATAATCTACAGTTATCAAACCTTTCATCAAATTTTAATACATTGTAGTGCGACGTAATTTGACATGCAGACCAAGTTTGAGTGGGAATATTACTAGTTCCACTCGTGAAGTAAAAAAGGTTATGCAGTCTAGGATCCCTAGATAACCAGATAAGCATTTTTTGTCTAAAGATATGTTGGCTTTCAAATCTGATTAAATAGACTTCATATTCTCCGGAAAATGGAATCGATTTTGCGAAATTCTGCAGAAATCACCAAAACTACGTTTTTTTTTTCGAAAAAAACCTATAACACTCTTTTCTATACAGGACCTCCAATCGAACTAGGTATTGATCATGGCAATTTTTATAAAATGTACGAATTTTTTTTTGCTTATTTTATTCCAGATTTGGTGTACTTGATATGTCATCTGGCATAGAAGAAATGGGCAAACTCAACACCAATATTTTACTGTGTTTAATAGCATCTTGGTTTTTGGTATATCTCTGTTTGATGAAAGGAGTAAAGTCTATTGGAAAGGTATGTACATCAAATATACCAATCGATATCAGATTCATTGGACATTATGTATTATCTGTTTCATGGCCATTAACTTTATTTTTATGCCCTTCATTATGTTTTCCTACTTTTTTCCATTGTCTTTGCTTGTTGTCTGATATTTTTTTCCCGTGTTGTGAGCTACAAGTTTAGAATTTTTTTCTCTTTCTACATATAGTTTTTATTTAAACAATATTTTTTATGCGTATATGAATGAAAATGAAGAAGCAAAAATATGGCTATTTTTCTATCTTTACTATCGTATTGTTGCCTCGTGAATCCAATTTTTGGTGGACAGGTTTTACCATGTAAATGTGAGCGCACGTGAATTCGTCTTAATTGGTTGTCTTTCCCCAGAGATGGCAATCATATAAATAATATGCATTTTTTACATTTGTATAACAATAGAGACGTAAAATCTACAGCAACTGTGATATATTTTGTAGGCAGTATATGTGACAGCCACACTTCCATATGTACTACTGGTAATTCTGTTTGTCAGAGGAGTAACACTACCAGGAGCAGGTGATGGAATATTATACTTCATAACGCCTACATTTTCAAGACTAGCAAATTTTGAGGTATATTATAGTTTCGATAGAAGGAATATTAAGAATTGTAAAATCCAGATTCTTTTGAGAAATAGCAAAAACAAAAACAAAAAACAAAAAACACGAGGTTTCTGCAAATGGCGATTCGACAGCATATGTCTCTTCAGTGCATTTGGAAGACCATGAACTTATATATTTTAAAGAACTTGTATTACATTTTCAAAATCAACATTTAAGAATATACAAGTCTTTAAAATACAAATAAAAACAAACGTTCATCTATATTGTAATTATATTGTTTTAAGTAAAATAATGTTCGATAATGCTTACGAGCCGCTCTGCCCGAGGAATCATATGAATAGCCATGTTCCAGTCATTCGGCCAATGGTTATCACATTGCAATCAGAGCAGCAGGGGAAAATGCCTTTACTTCAATGTTATGATAAATAGGCTACACTTGCACCATGCACAGTTTATAATTCTGTCAGTTTTGACGTCCCCGAGATTAATTTTGCGTGCACACACATGTTGGGTCAGGACCAAGACTATGAAGAGTGTAGAAGCTGAATACATTTAGTCACACTTGGACGGTAGCATGATAAACTGTAAGACATACAAACCTTTTAAGCGCCACCAATGTAGTTCAAAAGAATCACAGTTGTATATTGCTCAATACTAATTACTTCTAGCTCTGGTACATTTAAGTGTTTACATTATTTTAAATGAATTGCATTTACTAATTTACCAGACACATTTTATTTATATCTATGAATAAAACTTAATTGATATCAAAACAAGTTAAGCCTTCAGATGTTTGTTTGTTTAATCAAAGATCATTTAAAACAAGTCATGGCATCAAGTTTTACCTGAATACACAAACTCAATAATACTCGCATGCAATTTTATACGAGGATTGTAATACAAGAATTGTAGTCGCCAAGTTCAGTTGATCCGTCTGCACTGTTGTTTTGTATTTTTCCACACTACAAGAATGCAACAAATACAATTTCTGTTCTTTTGATAGGTGTGGTCGGAAGCTGCCATCCAGGTGTTTTATTCTACCTGCGTTTCCTGGGGACCACTAATCATCATGGCCAGCCACAACAAATTTCATAACAACTGTTTCAGGTACTGTAGAGTTATAGATACAAACAGTACTTGTAAGCAGATTTTAGATAAAATTTTCTCCCTCATCTCAGCTAAGAAAGAATCACAAACCTTTAAAAGGCTTTTTAAAACATTTTTAGTTAAGGTTGGATTAGGTTCATTTGAGTCATGCAGGTTTTTCCTCACACTATATTTTTAATGGTTCCTTATTAACTAGATTCACAAAACATCATTTTGTCCAAAGATGTTTTGATTACAAGACTATGAAAGATTTATTCAATGTCTACACATCACTACCACTCTTCAAATTCCTAAAGAAAACTGCAAGTGGATATAAAAAAATAAAATATATACCCATTTCCTATTTTGGAAAGTTGCCGCTAGATATAAAATTAGATCATTATAATACATGCCTTAGTTGTTATTCAAAGTTGAATCAGTAATATCTTTTACTAATTAACAATGAAGGGATATGGAGTAAATGCAAATGAGACAAAGTCTCTACAAATACATGGTCATTATAAGCAATGAAACAACGCTTTTGTTATTGTTCTCCATCTTGAAGTCACCATGAGGCCTTCAACAATGAGCTTTACTTATACCTCATAGTAAGTTTAAGACGGTCCCTAGCACCGGTTTGAGCGGAATTCATTGCTAATTGTCGAGCAACGCTACATCCATGCTTTTTAACCTAATTATCCATGGATGCGGGATCGTCAACAAACATAACATTAACTGGCAAAGTGTTCTTACAATATACTAGTATATTATAACCGGTATTCTAATATCTTGTTGAAATAGTCTTAACATTTTGCTGGTGAAGAAATTTTATTCATGCCTTAGTGGAGGTTAACACCTTATTAGGAAAATTACTAGTACATACAATGATAAAACAGTATCTTTTCATGGCGAATAGCAATTTAATCATTGATTTTTAGAATCATCTGCTAGAATAAATTGCTATAAAGACTCCAAAGCAGATGAATGGATACCGGTAGTGTATCTACTTGCCTGTTTTCACAAATCGTCTATTAATCATTATTATTCGAACAACAGACACATACATTTTCATACATGGGGGTATATTTTCCTGTCTTTTTCAGAGATGCTATTTTGATCCTGAGCCTTGGAGAAGGAACAAGTATCTTTGCTGGTTTTGTCATCTTTTCAATTCTTGGTTTCATGGCACATTCAAGTGGACTTCCAATATCTGAGGTTGTTAAATCAGGCAAGACTGGTCAATTAAATCAATCCATGTGTATAATTCATTAACATTTTATTTTGTTTATAATACGAAAAATACCGAAGTTGCATAAAAACAGTAAATTTCGTTATCCTGTACACGTGTTGCAAGGAGTAACCTCTCATCAGCATCATTAATAAAGAAATGAATGCAATATTTTCTAGTTTTATTGGAGTGTAAAAGCGTGGACCGTAGCACATTTTAAATGAAGCGCGCTAGCTTTTGAAAAATGTTCAACGGTCCACGCTTTTACACGAATACGGGGATTTCCGTACGAAGCAGAACGAATGTTACTATAGTCAAATAAAGACATAAAACATAAATTATGCTTATATTGATATTTTCCAATTACTTATAATTATTTGTCCCAGAGATGATTCTTTTACCACACACACACACACACACACAACACAAATAAAAACATTAAGCCGACGGGAGGATTTATTCGTCCATTTTTCCCTAATGAGAAAGTTGAACAGTTTTAATAAATAACTAAATACCGAAGTTATTAATTCAATTTTATCAAAAGTCAATGTGCGATAAGAGGGTGATTTGGCCAAACATTTCGATGAATTTTTAAGTTGCACCTCAAGATTTTCTTTTATGTTCTTTTGAAAGTTGAGATTCCACTAACAGAAAAATACAAAAGTTAGAACTCATGACGTCACAATGGGTACAGTGCTGTGAATTCAAACAAATTTATGTTTTAGGTCAAATAAGGCCCCTATGGCACCTACTCCAGATTATTTGATATTCTTCAATCTAGTTTACATTTGATACACTTCAAATTAATGATAGTTCGTTTCTGTTTGGAGGGATGACAGCCTTATTTACTAAATGTTTAAGGCATTAAGTTCTCTGTCCAACTTACTTATATTGAGGCACTTATTTACGACAGGTCGAATTTCGAAATAACCGTATTTGTTCCAGATAATTTGACTGAAATATTTCTGTTGTTTTGCATTTTTTTTGTAACAATACATGAAAACATGCATTAACTTTTAACAATAAAAATGAATTTCTGAGCACTAAGGGACCGACCATTTAACTTGAAAAGGGGGGGGGGGGCTATGGTTTTTTTCTAAAAAAAAATATTTTGGATCTGATTCTATGTGAAAAAAATATTTTGGCTGCCAAAATGATGAAAAAATTTTTTCTGAATGAGGCTTTCTGCCCCAAAAAAATAATGTTAATTTTGAAAAAAAATATTTTGTTGATACGCGTGCAAAAAATAAATAATTTGTTTCTCGCGAAGCGCGAAAAATTTTTTCTGTCNCCCCCCCCCCCCCTTTCAGGTTAAATGGTCGGTCCCTAATATAGATATTATTTGAAAAATTTGACTTTCTCACTGTAGGACCAGGGTTGGCATACATTGCATATCCTGAGGCGATTTCCAATCTTCCAGTTTCAAATCTTTGGGCTGTCCTTTTCTTTCTGATGATTATGATGTTAAGCATAGACAGTGAGGTGAGTTTGATTAATTGTGCTGAATAAGAAGAAGGGAATGGACAATATTTGAAACAAGTAAACAATATTTCTTGGAAGTTGCAGAAAACATTGATGAAATTTTCATTGCAGGAGGGATTGATGTTTTACACTTCAGCTGTATTTCAGCAATATCGTGGCGAGAACTGTTACATATATTCAATGATTAAAAAGATAAAAAAAATCGCATAAAACCATTAAGCTATATACTATAAAAACAAATGTCGTGTAAAATATTAAATAATATAATAGATACACTTACACCTCCCGTAAAACATGCAATAAAAATCAAACAGAAATTAAACAAATCAGTTTTTACAATATATATATTGTGTAAGAAAATGAAACGGACAAAGGATTGATTTTCCATGCTGTATAATTTTATTTTTTCATGTTATTGTATTGGTTGTGACCATATGATTTTTGCATTACAACATAAGCATTCCGACAGTAACGATTTCTAATGACAAAGTTTTACATCCAGGGTTTAACAAGGTACTCATCTCCCCAATTCTCTATAATCAACGTTTCTTTCAATAGTTGAATCTGATATCAAATGGAATGGCGTTTCACCTTTTTATTGTAGTTCACTACGGCAGAACCCATAATGGAAGTTTTTTGTGATAGTATCCCGTATGTAAGAAAACGACGTCCATTATTTACAGCTGTAATTGTACTGATATGCTGTCTAATTGGACTGCCTTTGTGTTTTCAGGTAAATGCTTAACCCTACGAGAGAGCCAACAGTGTTAAATAATGTCGATTATCGGAAAACAAATAAATTATCATAAATTGATCATAAATACCACAAATAAAAAATTATATACATTTACCTTTAAGAAGGCAGATAGAAAATAAAGAAATTCGAACTCAACGGAAATTATGTCTTTAGCTAGATGTATGTAACTGCAAGATTTGTCAGGTCAGAACCCGTGTGTATTGTCTTCATGTATTTATGTACTTCGCTGTAAAGGTACTCGTCTCGATAAGTTAGACTTATTTCTAGTTTGATTTTTACTATGAGTCCTTTTGTGCATTCATTTTTTTGTCCGTTAACCACACATAAGGGGAGTGTTTGGATCAAAGAAATCGAGTTCAACCCAACCACAATTGTCCTTGTCTTTTTATAGAATTTTAGTTTCTTGACTTTCGGAATATTGGATGTTGTTTGTTTCCATTCATTTGTTCAATTTTTCATATCTATAATGTTTTTTTTTTTTTTTTTTTTTTTTNTTTTTTTTTGTGAAAATGCAATGAAAAATACATCAACCCTTTTACCTCAGAACCAAAATGTTTAAAAATAATTTTTCACATATATTTCCTCTATTTCTGGATCTATACATCGTCTAGAATACAAGCTTACATCCCAACTTTCATTTACTTAAGTATTTGCGTAGCCTATGATTTCCAAACTAAAATTGATCATTAACTGATTTTTAGTCTAAAGTCAAGCTGCGTTACTCGTCCAACATCGAATCTATAACTAATAATTTCTACTCAGAACATAAAACTATGTTACGCCTATATTTGACGACACCGTATGCTGTATCATTTACCTCGTAGTAGATATATGATTATTTATTGACAACAAGTGTTTATCGAAAAATGTTTCAATTGTTGTAAATATCGAAAACAAACGAATTTAATATTTGGCTCGATCTGCACTGATGAGACATCAGTTGTCGAAATGCGCATATGCAGAAACTAAATTATTGGTGACTTCAGTATTTTGTTATTTAATATAAGGATATTAATTAATGTTAGATCAAATTTAAGAATTACAGCTATTGATGTTAAAGAGTAAGTGAGAACCGAACCGTTAATCAGAAGAAAGAACAACCCATGGACAATGGCAACATCGGACACACTAAGAAACAAGGACACGACTTAAGTACGGGACAAAAAAGAAAAATGAAGACACACATACAGATGAACAACACGAACCCAATAAAAACCATGGGTGAGGTCAGGTGTACCGGTAGAGTAAGCCTCTCCTGCTTCTTATAAGACATCCGCCGTGTTGAACATGTCAAATCCGTTAGTAAAGTCAAATCCGAACATTAGATGATGTTCATTTGTATATAAATGTTCTGTTTCAGGGAGGTATCTATTTATTCCAACTTTTCGATTGGTACGTTGCAGCTTTTTCTGTTCCTGTATTTGCTATAATTGAATGTTTGGTGTTTGGATGGATTTATGGTGAGTCCCGATTTTACATGAAACCGAAGATTCCACAAATATTTGACTTCAATAAACGATAAAGAGAAGATGATATTTTCTTTATATACGAACCATAATGTTCGTTTTGAATCAAGTTTAATTTTTAATTAACATTAAATAAAAAGAGTAATAGCAAATTCTTATAATGGCCGAAAAAGTACAGTAACTTTCCACAATCTACCAAGGAATTGCACAAATAAATGAAAAAAAAAACAAACGTAAACAACGATCGGAACTCTTGATAGCCAGACATAGTACCGAAACTAGCAAAGCCAACAGAAGGGTTAAGCCACTTCATAGGTACCCAAACCTTCCTTTTCTCTGTCCCGTTTCCTATAGTATGATAAACATACGATTAAGCACAATAAAGGGAGACTACTAACTCGATGACTACAATTTTGAAAAAGGAAAGGGGACAAAACGTAATTTTGAGAGATGGGTTAAGGTATTTCACCTTCAAACTGCCGGCTAGCTGAAAGGTGTTGCCCAACGGAAGAAAATTAAAATTCAAAACTTCTCGAAAGGTTTGGTAAAATTCATCATGTATTTTAGTAGACAAAGGCAGTATATTTGAGAGGCAAGTATACGTGTAAAACACAAAGGTCACTGGATTACATGCCTTTAAATATAGATAATTGTTTGAAGAATATTAGAGAGATATCATGGAATCAAACACTTAGATGTTTTGATTTTAAATTATCCCGACTATTGTTTTCAAAAATGAATTAATAAGACACTAAAAATCTTAGCCCGCTTTATGTTTAAAAGTGTGTGTTATAAGTATTGCATCAATGAGAAAGTCATGTTCAATTACCTTCCTTTATTTTAAGATCAAATTTTTCTTCAAAATGTTTCTTCTTGTAGATGTCGTAATGCTGACATATATATTTGTCTCTTGGAATCTGTATATTAAATTGTATTTATAGTTCTTTTTTTTCAGTTGATAATGTTGTCAGGAAATAAACAAGGCATTCTTCAAAACCATTTTCTCATTTATTCATTCATACAAGGCCAGTCAATTGAACAAGAATTTATACAAAACATACATTGTTTATTGTGAACTCTAGAATATCAGTTTCAAGAACAGAAAGTCACATTTTTATCGATCATGCAAAACACGGCTGAGGATCTAGAAAACATGAAAAATACTTTCTAATTTCTGTCCTGTTTTCACGTTTCCTGAAAAGTTGGAGAAATACAATTCTCCTCTCTAGAGAGAATGTTGTTCTCTGTAAGTGATATGACGAAATTCAATTATGACGTCAAATATGTATGCCGTTTACCGACTGTACCATTGTGACGTCATAAGAAAGGAGACCATGCCACGCTTAAAGAACATATTTATTTCGGATCATCAGAAAATGGGGTCGTATTTTTGTCCAAAATCTCTTTAAAATCATTAGAGAACTGAAATTCACAACCTTATCTCGTGAGAAACGACATTCTACACTCTCGATAGTTAAATTTTTAATATTTTAAACGCTCGGCAAGCCTCGCGTTAAAAAAAGTTGAAAATTTAACTATCTGTAGTGTAGAAATGTCGTTTTCACTCGATGCTGTTGTTGATTCCATATATAATTTCCAGAATTGGAGAAATATAGTTTCCATAATAAGAACAAGTCGAGTATGACATTTTTCTCATCGGGTTAAATTATTTTTTTTTACATTTTAAAATTTATTTAACGAGATTAGAAATTTCATAATTAACGTGTCAAAGTCGTGGAAACTGTTTCTCTTCTGACTAGATGAAAAAGATAGGATTGTATTCCGAATAATTTTGGCGGGAAATTTTACGAAATTCGTTCTCCTCTCTAGAGAGAAATATATATGTTTCGAACCCGTTCAGGAAATGTGAAAATTGGATAGAAATTAGAGAAATAACATTTATTATTTGTAAGTGAGTATCATAGGTCTAGTCTCTAGTGTGTGTGTCTTAATTTTTCTTTTCTGTGCCGTACTCATGTTGTGTCATCTTTGTTTCTTTGTTGTTTCCGATGTTGCCATTTCCTTGGATTATTTGTTTTAGATTGACTATTCGGTTCACACTTACCTTAGTACACTACTCTTATATCACCCATGATTTTTTATTGGGTCCGTGTTGTTCATTTTTGTATATATTTGTGTTTTCATTTTCTTAATGTGTCGTGCTCATGTTTTTGTTTCTTTGTTTTACCGACGTTGCCATTATCCTTGGATTGTTCGCTTTAGACTGACGGTTTGGTTCTCCCTTACATTAAACAAATAAAAATCTGACATACGATTATTTTGTGTTGATGTTTAGAATTGTGATTAATTACCACTACATAGAATAAATGTTGTTTTTCGAAAATTAAATAAAAAAGTATATGTCGCAGCAAAATATGTGCTATGAAACAGCTCTGGAAGTCTATTAGAAATATTAAGTAATATGGACATATGAGCTGTTAAAACAGGGTATTGTTAAAATCTATAGAAAAAAAGCGTTAAAACGGGATATTGTTTTAATCTGAAAAATAAGTTTCATTTAATAATTGAAAATAAAGATAATCTTGAAATATCGGACCAAATACTCAACTAATATGTCTTTTGCGAGGTAATAAATGTAGGTTGCGCACGTGTAAAATGTATTAATCAGTCAGATACTTTGGGTGCAATAAGCACCAATACATTTTAGAATATATCTTCAATAATTAAAGTGCATCGACGTAGCTTGGAAATTCTATTTGTTTAATTTCGTGCAGTATGGAATTCGAAATTGAAGGTGTATGCTCTCGTATGGTGTTCTTGTTCATGTCAGAATTATCTCTTTAAGAGATAACTGCACTATCAAAATAAAACATTTTGGCTGTCTTATTTTCTAAAAATTAGCCCTTTGCTGGCAATCTGTATATTTTATGGTGAATGAAAGGATATGGAGTAAATGCACATGAGACAAAGTCTCTACAAATACATGGTAAAAACAAGCAAAGGAACAACGCTTTTATTGTTGTTCTTTATCTTGCAGTCACCATGAGGCCTTCAACAATGAGCTTTGCTCATACCTCATAGTAGGTTGAAGACGGCCCCTAGCACCGGTTTAAGCGGAATTCTTTGCTAATTGTCGAGCAACGCTACATGTCTTCATTGGTCATGGGTGCGGGATTGTCAACAAACATTAATTAAACTGGCAAAGTGCTCTTACAATCACGGTCATCCTTTGCTCGACAAAAGTACTAGTGTCTTTAGCTAGTGGACGATTACAACGCATAGACAAACACAGGGCACTCATCAAGTCGAATGTAAGAAAAGTTGGCGTTACAAAATAGTGAGATATGGGCACTTTTAACAGGTGGTCAGAATGCCTACATCTGCTGACTTTATTTTTCAAGGCTCTTATAATAAACTCAATGAATGCCATGTTTTCCTCTAAATGTTGTATTGTCATTTGGTGTTTTGTAGGGCGACGGATTATAATGTAGTAAGCGTATTTTGAGCGATATTTATCCTGTATATATATATAACGCTCAACTGGATGCTAGGGGCTGTCTTGAACTTACTTTGAAGTATGAGTGTTTGTTCATTGTTGAATGCCTATATGTTGATTTCAAAATCACGAAGAAAAAAACAATATGATTATTCCATTTGTTGAACGGTACCAATTTTTTTGTTGGGATTTTGTACCGTGTACATTTATATTGTATTTATCCATTTGTACATTTTAGGAGCGGAAAATTTCTCAAGGGATATACAGTTGATGATAGGGAGACCCATACCAGTATTTATAAGAATTCTTTGGTGTTTCATCACGCCTGCCGTGTTATTGGTAAGTCCGTTTACCCTATTCATGATAGGATGATAATTGGAACACCAAAAATGGCCGAACATTACAATATTATAACATGCCACAATACACCACGGAACTTAGCCTGGGATCATGGCCCAAGCTAGCTACCGCGCAAGGGCTAGGTGGATAAGAAATTATTCAAGGCAAAATAACCCCGAATCTACTGCACATGTCAAAACAGAATGTACACAAACAAAGAAAAAATATGGCGATAATCAACTCAGCTCGGATCGATTATTTCAGATTTGTATAGATTTCGTCGCATTTCCACATATTTTCTGGTGGGGATTGTAATTCTTATTAAATGTTAAGTGTGTGTTACGTGTTAAGTTATCGAAATTAAATATTTTGGATGGAATTTGTGCATATCGACATGCAGGTAGCTCGCGCCCGTTTGTCAATCATTTTATCAATTTAATCGAAGATATAATCCATGGTCTTACAATCAAAACGATGTTAAAAAAAAGACAAATTCGTTTTTAGCTCACCTGGCTATGCAAGGGTGAGCTATTGAAATCACTTGGCGTCCGTCGTCCGTCGTCCGTCCGTCGTTAGCTCACTTTCAAAAATTTTCCTCTGAAACCACTGGGTCAAAAGGAACCAAACTTTAACTGAATCATCACTAGGGTATCTTGTTTCAATTTTTTTTATTTTGTATGTCTTAGGTCAAACAACATGGCTGCCGTTACTAAAAATAGAACATAGGGGTAAATTACAGTTTTTGGCAAATAACTCAAAAACCGTTACAGATATCAAAAATCTGACACGTGGTAAAAATAACCAGCATGAGAAGATCTACCCATGTTGAAATTTTGAAGAAAATCTGATAACCCGTCTAAGAGTTATTGCCCTTTTTCCGTAATTTTTTATATTTTTTATTAAAAATCTATAACAGATAGAGGTTAAGTTTAAAAGCATGTTAAGATCTACAAAGATTGATATTTTGAAGAAAATCCAAGTACCTATATACGAGTTGTGGTCCTTTATTGGGCAATTTTTTTGTGATTTTTTTACTTTTTGCCCTATATTTCAAAAACGCTTTGAGATAGAGGTCAAGTTTAAATTTCAAAAATGTTCAGCATGTTAAGGACTATATTTTATTGAACACATTCAAGTTTTCCGACTGCTTCCAAGATGGCCGCCGGGGGGAACTTAGTTTACCATTTGACCTAATGGGAAAATTCATACAAAGAACTTCTTCATGAGAACGATTGAATGGAGTTTAACTAAACTGCCCATGAATGATGCTTATGAGGTGATGACCAAGTGTTGTTACTTTGGTGCCGATCCATCATCCAACATGGCCGCCAGCGGGGATCTTAATTTTAACATTGGCCCCTATGGGAAAAATGCATACAAAGAACTTCTACCTTAGAACCACTGAATGGATTTGAACCAAACTTGGCATGAATGATGTTTATGAGGTGCTGACCAATGTTTTTACTTTGGTGTCAATCTTTCATCTTACATGACCGACAGCATCGGACCCAATGGGAAATGCACACAAAGATCTTCTAGAGAACTGCTGAATGGATTTAAATCAAACATGACATGAATGATGTCAGGTGCTGACCAAGTGTCACTAGCTGTGAACTTAATTTAACAAAAGATCTTCTTCTAGAGAACTGCTTAATAGATTTAATCCAAACTTTGCTTATGAGAAGCTGACCAAGTGTTGTTACTTCAGTTCTGATCCATCATCCAACATGGCTGCCAGCAATGAATTGGATCCTAAGGGGAAATGCATACAAAGATCATTGAAAACCATTGAATGGATTCAATTTAAACATTGCATAAATGAAACTTATGAGATTTTGACCAAGCTTGTTACTTTGGTGCTGATCCGTCTTCCGACATGGCCACCAGTAGCAAAACTTAGTTTAACACTGGACCCAGTGGAAAATGCATAAAAAGATCTTCTCCTCTGAAACTGCTTGAACAATTTCAGTAGAATTTTGATATGATAGCTTTTATGTGACCCTCTTCAAAGTTTTATGTTAAATAACTGCCAGCAGGGAACGTAGATTAACATAGGCCCCTTAAGTTTGGAAACTGCATTCAAAAATCTTGTCTGAAACTGCTTGAACAATTCTAATTAAATTTTATAAAAAGTTTTTGATTTTTATGTACATTCACCTCCAAAGAGCAACCATCAATTAGGAGTTGTAGTGCTGCAGGACCCAGGTGAGCGATTCAGGCTCTTGTTTGACAAAGTATGACTTATCTCATTCCATAAAATGATTAATTTTAATTTTTTGTTATTATTTTTATTTTGTTTTCAAAACGACGCTCTCCCACAATTCCGTTGTGAAAACGATTTTTAAGGACCAATCAGAAGCCAAATGTGACTGTGATCCACCTTGCCCTGGTGCAGCGACAGCAAACGGGCCAGGATCCCAGGCTACACGGAACTGAACAAGGAAAACGCCAATAAAAAGACAAAAGAAAAACGTAGACAGCGATAGAAATTATTGATAGCCAGACAACCGACACTAACGAGAGCTGGCGGTAGAGTTCTTCATCCGGTTTATGGACACCCAAACCTTTCCTTTCTCTTTCCCGTTTCTCTACAACGGCAGTAGAATACCGAAGGAACAAAGCACAAGATTACACAAATCAAAGTCCAGAGACAAGGCAAAAGCAAGAAAACCAGAAGACGGAAGACCAAAGACACCACAATTCCACAAAACACATTTGGCTTCTGATTGGTCCTTAAAAATTCCACAAAACATTACATATACAACACAAAAAACTAAAGCACTAACAGTGTGGACTCTCAAAAAACAGAGTGACATCAGGTGCTCCGGAAGGGTAAGCATGTCCTGCTCTATTGTATAATAAATATACCAATAAAATTAACAATGAAGGGATATGGATTAAATGCAAATGAGACAAAATTTCTACATATACATGGTAAAACCAAGCAATGGAACAACGCTTTTTTTTTGGTTCCTCATCTATAGGTAGACAACTAACACCAAGATCACCACCGTATGTCTATTTTTCACTGTTTTCTATCAAATTTTGATTCCAAAAGACTGAAACTTCAAACAGATCTATATATTTAAATGCGAAAGTTATTTAAAATGCAGAACATCACTAAAAATCATTTTTGTGAAAATAGATTTAAGAACATTCCATTAATATGAAATTAAATATACAGTCAATCTAGAAAATTGTTCGTTTTATTCCCGATTTACTTGCTTCCATAATGTTCTTGTATTTCTACGTTATTTGCGTTATTTGCTTCTATGCAATGTTAGACGTACAGCACGAGTACAACGGAGTACATTATAAGGTCAAGGAAAAAACCAAATTCCATTACATTTCTAATTACATCGAATTGAATGTAGAATTACAATATTAATTTGAGTTGATATATCATTGTTCCCAGCAATCTTTTAAAATACGAAACCATCTTTTCATACCAAAAATGTTGCCTAAATGATTATATGGCCTGAGTAAATTAAAAAAAAAAGATATTCTTGAAATTGTTTTTGGAACAGGCTTCTAGTAATCTACTCTAGTTGTCATAGCCAATACGGGATTTTCAATTAATTGTTTTAACCGAGAAAGGTTCTTTTATTAAACAAATAAATATTTGAGTACATCCACTTGGAACCACTAACTAATTCAACATTGTCCTCATGGTGATTTAACTATTTAAAGTGCTGCAGGTTCAATGTGTTTTCGACAATAAAAGTCTAGTCAAAAAGTTTTGATGAATGAAAAGTTCTACATATTTTACAAAAGGATATGGAGTAAATGAACATGAGACCATAACACATATGTTAACTCCAACTGTAATAATTTTAATGAGCTGTATGGCCATTTTGGAAATTTACTCCACATCAGCAGCACTAAAACCCAAACAAGGGAAATCCATAACTTCAAAAAATGTCAGCCATTGTAGGTCTTTCTTGTTATCCATTTTTACATTTAAAATGCATAAAACTAAACGAAATCCGAATAATCAGTTATATAAACCCCGGTATTTTGGTAGTTGTTACCACTGGGCCGATGCCACTGCTGGTGGACTGTTAGTCCCCGAGGGTATTCACCAACCCAGTAGCCAGTACTTCGGTGCTGGCCCGAAAACCGATTTTGTTTGGAAATATGCAATATCTAAATTTTAGTAAATTTTGTTTAAAACTAAGGAATATCTCCCTCTTGCATAGCTCTGTCCTTGTCTGTTTTTGGCTTTCCTATTTAGATCTTATTGGTTATTTGTTCTCTATCAGTTTAAGACCTATTTCGATTGATGGACTTCCAAATATTTTGATTTTATCTGCACTGAAGAGGCAAAGGTTGTCGAAATGCGCATTTGCAGAACCCAAATTAACAGTAACCCCCGTATTTTGTTATTTGTTACCACTAGGCCGATGCCACTGCTGGTGGACTCTTAGTCCCGTAGGGTAATCACCAACCCAGTAGCCAGTACTTCGGTGTTGGCCCGAAAACCGATTTTGTTTGGAAACATGCAATATCTAAATTTTAGTAAATTTGGTTTAAAACTAAGGAGTATCTCCCTCTTGCATAGCTCTGTCCTTGTCTGATTTTGGCTTTCCTATTTAGATCTTATTGGTTATTTGTTCACTATCAGTTTTACACCTATTTCGATTGATGGACTTCCAAATATTTTGATTTTATCTGCACTGAAGAGACATAAGTTGTCGAAAAACGTATTTGCAGAACCCAAATTAACATTAACCCCGGTAGTTTGTTATTTATATCAAATATAGCTAAGGACAAAAACTACGATAGAAGGAGTTAATCCTTCGGTTTTAGAATTTACATAAATTTAGATAATAGTAATTGAAAAAAGTGTACACATGAGAAATCATCTCATGTACAAGTACGCCATACCTAAGAAAAATAAAGAGCATACATCTCTACCACGGGGAATTGTTTTACCAATTCCACACTGCAATAACAGACAACCTCCTGTATTAGATATTTTACGAAAAGATAACATGAGACCTTAACACATATGTTAACTCCAAATGTAATAATTTTTAATGAGCTGTAGGCTTCATTTTAATAAATTGTTTGTTTTTTGAAGGTAAATTTCCATTCATACCATTAGGAATTCGGTCATTTTCGCTTCCTGGTATTTGAGGAACTCAAATCTGCCTTCAATTACACAAGAATTCCTAGTCATATAACTAATTGCAATATTTGAACTAAAGTTCTGAAAACCTCTTAGAATACCATTTTGTAACACTTTTCAGCATTTTCACGAAATATAGTATTGGTCATATAACATTTTAAGAAAAAAATGACCTCATCGCATTTTAGATAATACTTAAATTTAATTACTTTTTCAAACAATGTGTCATCTGACAACTGTTATAATCTGGTAATTATTCCTAACTTACATTTAATCTAAAATAACTTTAATTTCTTTTTTGTGTCATTAATTTTGGCTCTTGATCACTCTTGACCACTCTGTTCTGTAACTTTGTTATTACCTCCATTTATTACACAATATACTATTTCCTAAAATTTTCTTTTCAGACACTGTTTCTAATAATAATTATATCATATAAATTACCTATGCTGGGAGACTATTCGTACCCACGCTTGGCAAATGTTTTTGGAATGAGTATAGCTGTCATTCCACTAATCCCAATACCTGTAGTTGCAATTTTAGAAATAAGGAAGGCCAGTGGGAGCAGTCTAAGTGAGGTAAGACTTAAGAAAATTCAAAATCAGCGTGGTTCACCGGAATGTGAGTCTGTAATGATATACGTGTTCAGGGCGACAGTATGTGCCGATATGTGTGCACATATTTTCGCCGGCAACAATATGTGCAGAGGCGACAATATGTGCAGAGGCGACAATATGTGCCGTAACAGTGCTGTAGATTTAGGTAATTAATATCTTATTAGAGCAAAAATACTAGTATATAAAACATTCAAAATTATACTTGAGTTAAAAAGTGTTCTTGTTAAAACAAAGCATGTAACATGGAACAGAACATACAGGTACCCCAAGCAGTGAAACTAAACATTCGAATTCGTAAAGAATCAAGCAATGAAAAAGATAGCTTTTGCGTCAATGGTTTATGTCGACAAATTTCACGTCCAAGAAAATTAATATAATAAATGATTTAATTTTTTTCATTGTTCCTACTGTTCTTTTTTCAGTCCAAGAACAATCCCATTCGAAAAAGTTGGTTTTTTTTGTATAATTAGAGATCGTTTTTTTAAAGTTCATTTTTAAGTAAGAAAATTGCCAAAGCACATAAATGTTTAAAATGCATTGATCGTGCATTCACGAATCTGTGTGGAATTTTTGCAGTCGGAAAGTATATACTTCAAATTACTGGCACTTTCATGTACCGTGTAGTCATTATTTATTTTTGCAGTGAAAATTAACATCCCATCATAATTTTGGGTATTTAGAACTTAAATTAAGGACGACAGACTCAGTTATAATTACTCATTGTTAAATTTAAACACAGTTATTCGTCACAAACTTTCTACGTCACATTATCATTTTCAAATGCTGAAGTCGTCGTTTCTATAGCTTTAATTTTCATTCTAGATACTCGATATTACGTGGATAATATTTGTAATCTTTTAAGAAACGTTGATCATACGGCTGCAAAAAAAAGAAATGTGTCCATGGAACACGGATACATCTGACAGCATTCGGATAATAGGGAGAAAACGGAGTATGTTTGTTGACGATCCCGCATCCATGACATAATAAACATGGATGTAGCGTTGCTCGACATCCAGCAATGAATTCCGCTTAACCCGGTGCAAGGGGCCGTCTTGAACTTACAATGAGGTATGAGGTATGATCATAGCTCATTGTTGAAGGCCTCATGGTGACTTCAATATGAAGAACAACAATCAAAGCGTTGTTCCATTGCTTGTTTTTTCTAACGTATTTGTGGAGATCTTGTCTCATTTGCTTTTACTCCATATCCCTTTATTGCTTACTGTAAAAAGGAAGCACTGTCAAACTTACCACATTAATTTTTTTTTATTAAATAACAAGTGAATACTACCTGCACATGCTGAGAAATCTTTTACCTATTAAGGATGGTCACTCCTCAAGTTTATTATATCAAGGTTTCAAAATTGTAATATTTATTTATTAGGATATCAATCCTATATCATTTTAAGCAAAAAATATTGATAGGTCTGTGTGCTCATTTTTGTGATTTAAGCTCCTGAAGTTTTGGCGGGAAACCGAAGTTCTCTAGACTTTTCATTCACTTTGCATTAAGACAATAAACCTTTCAAGTCCAGTGAAGGAATATCAAGAATTTTATCAAATTTTGTCATAACCCTACCAAAGGTGTAAGCATATTTTAAAAAGAAAAGTGGGGGTCAGTGTGCAAAATTTGCTAATGTGTCATAGTGGATAAAGTAAGAGAGTTGCGAAAGTCAGAGGCAATTTCAAAAACCTGAGGAGTGACCATCCTTAATTTTACGTAAATCGTTCTAACAAAATGAATCGACATTTCTCTAATTCTAATGCTGTTCTCGTCAAGCTCATTCTATAGGAGATCAAAGTGTTCTCTAACTTGTGGAGAAATTGATGTCGCATTTGCATATTTAGGGGTCAAACACGCGTAATCTGGGTGGCGACTAAAAACTTTTTGTTGCGTGACAAATATCCTGACGATGAACGCAACATTTTCTTCCATTCAGAATTTTGATATCGGTTACGGTTTCTGAGGAGATCTGCTAACAAGATAAAGCATGTTCGGGGAGATAAAGTCGTTACTAAAGATAGGACAAACTGTATACTGCAAAGGCCTTGACATGGTACAGGCATTTAAAAATGGTGGATTAAACGGTTTTATTACGCGTTTATCTCCCCTTCCTGTGACAAAACGTTTGTGGCAAAGGTTGTTTCTACGAGAGTCATTTACATCCATATATTAAAAAACTTAACTAATCAGTTATGTCATAGAAACCACAAGAGGCCACTGGAATAGCTACAAAAGTGTACTATGATCGTTCGATGCACTCATCTTGCAATTTATATTGTAGAATAATACCAAATTGTAAAATGCATTTTTAAATCTGACTGTTTTTGTTTAGCAGCCTTAGCTTATAGAATGGAATACTGCTTAGTTTTACCAAATTTCGTACCTTTTTCAAAATGATTTGTTTCAGAACCAAGAGCTATGTGATCACAAATATGATTAACGTTATTGTTTGAAAGTAACGCTGTACAATTTTTTTTTTGCTTTTCAGAAATTGAAAAATGCAATGAAACCAACGTTGAAATGGCAGCCGGGAAATTCAGATGTTGTATATTACAATACAGTAAAGCACAGACAAGACTTAATGTTCTTGAAAGACAGAATACGACTGAATATACTTGGAAGATGAGCATAGAGTTCTTGTATAAATTCAAATTATTTAATCACTGATGGATAATAAGAAGAGTGGTTGAAATTCAAAATCTTGATCTAACAAGTAATTTTCATCCAATGACTTTAAGAAGGTCCGCTCCTCATATTTGGGGATTTCTGTTAGATTTTCGGAATTCTATGGCTTTATCCATTTAAAAGTATTAAAAACTTTTGCCAATTGACCCCTTTATTTTTCCCGTAATTTCATTTTATACACCTTTATGAGCATTCTATAAAAAATTAATTAAATTTTATTAATTCTGTCTTATTCATTCGTGGTCAAACCTTTGCTAATATTAATCCTATGAAAAATCCGAGGAGTTCAGCTTCCCGCCAAATTTTCAATCACTTATAACTCAAGAACGAGACCATAAACATTTTTTTCGGTTAAATTATTTCTTTTTTAATTTTCTAATAAAAAATCACATTTATTTGAAATCCTCATTATCTTCATATTGAGTAGTGAACCCCTTTAAAGTATTTGGGCCACTCAAATTCTTCTATCATGCTCTATCTACAACGGAAAGTTATATTATTATTTCAGTTTTGCAAATCTAACATATACACATGTAGAAACAAAATCTTTTACCAAGTATAAAATGAGGAAAGGAATTTTACAAATACTACATACATATTTATAAAATAGCTTGACTGCGCCCAGCCTAATAAATTTAAATGAATGTCTTTAAAAGTGTTTTTGCAGTGGATGAAAGAAACACAAGAAAAGAGTAATTTTATTTGAAATTTAGCTACAAAGTGTATTAGAAATTTTCTAAGTGTGATAGTGTATAAGTCTTTATTTACATGCATGACAGTGTATTGCTGTCTTGCATCAGATAAAATTTTTTTATTGAGCAGTCAAATGTTTCAGTTTAAAAAACAAATGCTTAGAATAGTTGCGTATCACGAATGTGACAGGCATTAATAAAACAAGAAAGTTATTAAGTATCTAGTTGTTATAATTAAGAAACTACAGGCTCACATGAGCCTGTATTGCTCACCTGGTGACTGGTTTTTTTCATTGTCACAACGAGACCATCAGTTATTATTCATACTATACATAAGTTTACCAGATGTTTTCTGAGAGGATATTCAAACATTGTTGTCATCTTGGATGAGGTACAAACATAAAAGTCAAAAGCTTTGCAGGAACCCACCCAAGGACTATTGTGACCAAGTTTGGTTTCAATTAGCTCAAGTTGTTTCAGAGAAGAAGATCTTTGAATCCATTTCCGATAGGGTCACTATGTTAAACTATGTTTCCCCCTGGCAGCCATCTTGGATGAGGTACGAACATAAAAATCACAAACGTGGAAAGGGACATCCAATGGACTATTGTGACAAAGATTGGTTCAAATTTGCTCAGTAGTTTCAGAGAAGAAGATCTTTGAATGCATTTCAAACAGGGTCCTTATGTTAAACTATGCCTCTCTGGCGGTCAGTTTGGATGAAGTACGCACGTAAAAATCACAAACTTTGAAGGGGATCACCAATGGACTATTGAGACCAAGTTTGGTTCCCATTGGCTCAGTAGTTTCACAGAATAAGATCTTTGAATGCATTTCACATAGGGTCTTTATGTTCTATGTGCCTCGCTGGTGGCCATCTTGGATGAGGTACGCACACAAAAAGTCACAAAAATTTTGAAGGGGATCACCAATGGACTATTGTGACAAAGATTGGTTCAAAGTGGCTTAATAGCTTCTGAGGAAAAGATCTTTGAATGCATTTCCCATAATGTCCTTATGTTAAACTATATTCCCCGCCGGGGGCCATCTTAGATGAGATGCCATCCTGCTGGACATATGTAGAAATTGTAGTTCTTGATAAGCTTAACACTTTTGCACTTTTTGAAATAAAAGTAAAACCGTTAAAAAGGGGGTATAACTCTTATATTGGACATAGATTTTCTTAAAAATTGCAGGACATTAGATCTTATAATGCTGACAATTTCTTTAATTTAAACTTAACCTCTATCTTCCATCATTTTCAATATATAAAACAAAAAGTAACAAAAAAAACCCGAAAATTTGTGGAAAGGGGGCAATAACTCCAAGACGAGTTATCGGATATTCTCAAAATTTACAGGATGGTTGGATCTCATCATGCTGATCATTTTTACACCTGTCAGATTTTTTATTTCTGTAACGGTTTCAGGTTATTTGCAAAAAAAAACAATTTACCCCTATATTTTATTTTTAGTAACAGTGGCCATATTGTTTGGTCTACGGACATAAAAATCACACACTTGAAAGTGTATACTCTGGTGATAATTCAGGCCAAGTTTGGTTAATATTGGCTTAGTAGTTTCAGAAGATCTTTGAATAAAAGTTAACGGACGGACGGACGACGGACGCCGAGTGATGGCAAAAGCTCACATGGCCTTTGGCCCCGTGAGCTAAAAAACAAATTTCATATAATTGTTCACTAGTTTTTCTACCTTGAACAACAAATACTTTGTTTAGATAGCCGCTCATCAAATACAAACAAGTAGAAGACCATAAAGCGAATGTGTTATGAAGAATAAATAACCAGTTATGCAAGATCAGTTTCTGACAGAAAATCTTAGTTCTAAGCATTTTTTTAAAATTCAGATATCGCAAGTTTCCAAGTTAAATTTCTTTTCGGGCCTGCACGGAAGTACTGGCTACTTGGTTGGTGAATACCCTCGGGAATCGGGAGCTACAAAAACACAAGCAAAGGCATCGGCAAAGTGGTAATTAATTAATAACAAAATTTCGAAGTTAATTGTAAAACAAATGAACATTTCGACAACAAATATTTCTTCCCCTTCAGTGCAGATTGACTCAAGTAGTGACTAATGAGCCAAAGTAAATCTAAATTAAAAAGCAAGTAGCAGTTAAGAGCAGCATTCAACCTCCCAGAACAAATTTTAATAGCAGGTAAATAAACATAAAGATAAAATGGTGTTACTTTAAAAAGATATATCAGATATTAAAAAGGGAAATATGTGAGACCAAAAATTTTTCCTTTAACTAAATGTGATCTCTTCTACTCGTATAGAAAATAAGAATAATACCATCTCCAGATAAGCTACAATTCTAAATTTAAATACAAATACAAACATGTGTCTGCATTGTGACTCACATAGTTTCATTATCATAATTGTTCTAGAGATCAAAAACCATACCAATGGCTCTATATCTGTATCAAAGGTCAAACCTTTGATTTTTCTACTCTTTATACTCTCCTGCCACACAATAAATTGAACACAGTAATTTCGGATTTGATACATCTATGTTTCTGCACTAAAAACGGAGAACGCAGATACACTTATTTAGTAGTAGACATTTTCACCATAAGCCGAACCGAAACCAATTGACTTGAATATTATTCAACATTCAAAAGTGTTTCTGTGATATAAATCATACTTGCATAAGTCTCTGAACTATATAGATTATCCTTTTTCAAAGTGTTTGTTCTTTTCGAGGAGTAAGAATGTACGTTTAAGCGATAGTAAAGCATATAATTCAACATAAGGGAAATGTTACATAAGTTTTGATGTTTTGATATTGAAATTGCCTTCGTATGTATTGAGTGACCATTGGGAGGCCGGATATATATCTGAAATCTAGATATAGATGCTATAACATACGCATTAATTGATCCAATAGGTCCCTAGGAACAGTAGTCTTTTATAAGAGATTGTTATTCACTAGTAGGTTTATGGCAAGCCAAATTGGACAAAAATACGTGATTAATGAATATTAACAATTGATATTTAAAACAATTCATCAATAAATATTCATAATTCAATTGTCAATATTCATTATTCATTCACTAATATTTATAAACAGGAAAAATTATTATTATACTGAATTGCAAATTTCAACAAATGAATTATTAATATTAATAAATGAATTATAGATATTTGTAAATGATTAGCATATATCAATAAAGAGAAGTATAAATATTGTTAAATGAAGTAAAAATATTGATAAAAATGAAATATAAATATTTATAAATGAATTTTAAATATTAGAAATTAGCAGAAATTATTAATATTAAGACCATCATAAATATATATAATTCATTTATTAATATTTATGAATAAATAACACATATTTATAAATAAATTATCAATATTAATAGATTATTTGTTCATATTATTGATATTAACAGATAAATTATTAACATTTGTAATGAATTGTTAATATTTATAAATGAATCAAACATTATTAACAAATATTTATGATTCATTGCAAATTTTTGCTATTCATTTCTTAATATTCATAATTCAATTTTAAACATTAGTAAACAATTATAAATATCAGGAATAAATTTATTAATATTTATTCTTCTTGCTTATTTCTGAATATTTATATTCATTTACAAATATTCATAATTCATTTTTTTTAAAATAACAAATCATTACTTCATTTTTTATAATTAATTAATTGATATTAGTAATTAATTTATTAATATTTACAATTCAATTGGAATTATAAATAATTATTTTCCAATTATTAATATTAGTAAATGAATGATTAATGATACTAATTGAATTCTAACTATTAACAATTAAATAAAAAAAATTAAAATGAAATGTAAATATTGACACTTTATTATGAATAATTGTAATTATTAATATTATTCTCAATTAATAAATCAAGTACTTTCGTCCACTTTTGCTTTGATGATAAATATGAACAATTCATTATAAATGTTTATTATTATTCTGTTAATGTTAATTATATTACCAATTGATTAATTAATATTTAGAATTCATTTATAAATATTAATAGATCAATTGTAAATATTTACGATGTCTTTTATTTTAAATTAGTGCTTATTTCTTATATTTCAAATTCATTCATAATCATTTAAACTTTATTTATCGATATTAATACTTCATTTATAAATATAAGGAAATCATTTATAAATATTTATAATTCACTTATTAATATTAAGAATTCATATGTTGAAATTAATAATAATTTTTTTTTGGATATTTCACAATTCAATATAATAATAATAATTCTTTTTCCATTTATAAATAATGACCAATGGATTATGGATATTGACAATTAAATTACAAATATTTGTAAATTAATTGTTTCAGATATTAATTTTTTCTATTAATAAATCACGTATTTTTCCAATTTTGCTTGCAATAAACCTACTATATAACAATCTCTTAGAAAAAAACTGTGTTTCCTATGGACCTGTAGGATAAATTAATCCGTATGTTATAGCATCTTTATCCAGACTTCAGATATGTATCCGGCCACCAAATTGCCACTCTATACATACGAAGACAATTTGAATATCAAAACATCAAAACTTATGTAAAAGTTCACAAATGTTGAATTACGCGTTGCACTATCGCTTAGACGTATATTCTTACTCCTCGAAAAGAATAAAACTTTTTAAAAGGATAATCTATATAGTTCAAAGAATTATGCAAGTATGATTTATAGCACAGATACACATTTGAATGTTTTGTATTATTCAAGTTAAATTGGTTTCGGTCTCGGTTTCGGATTCGGTTTCGGCTTATGGGTAAAATGTCTAGTAGGAAAGACAAAACATATTTTGTAAGAACTACACTGGGTCAAGCAAGAAGTACACTGAGAATTTTTAAAAGATAATATTTTTGACGAATTTGGAGACCGTGTTTTCAACAGACAATCGGGATTCCCATGGGAACTAACTGCGCGCCACTTTTAGCTGATCTCTTCCTTTTTTCGTATGAGGCGAAGTTTTTTCAAGGGCTTACACAGAAAAAATAAAAACATTTAGCCCAGTCCTTTAATTTCAGCTTGCGCTACATAGACGATGTATTTTCTCTTAATAATCCAAAATTCAAGGAATATTTACACCAAATCTATCCCAATGAGCTTGAAATTAAAGAGACTACTGATTCACCTACTACAGCTTCATATTTAGATCTTTTAATTTACTTTGACGAAAATGGAAAATCTAAGCTGTATGACAAACGTGATGATTTTAACTTCCCGATTGTGAACTTTCCCTTTCTGAGCAGCAATATACCTACCTCTCCAGCCTATGGAGTGTACATTTCGCAGTTGATTCGTTATTGTCGGGCATGCAGTTCATACGGTGACTTTTTAGTTAGAGCAAAAACACTTTCCCAAAAGCTCCTTAGTCAGGGATTTGTTCAGCCTTTGTTACTTTCATCCCTTCAGAAATTCTATGGCCGTCACCATGACATCATTTACAGATATGACGTGTCTCTTCCCAAATGAAAACGGACATTTTCAGCTAGATTTCACGTCTTCACGGATTTGATATAACTGGATTTGACTCAACCCTGGATTGACTCACTGATAGTGTGACGGGTGCCGCTAGCAGAGCAGGACATGCTTACCCTTCCGGAGCACCTGATGTCACTCTCGGTTTTTATGGGAGTTCACACTGTCAGTGATTTTAGTTCTATGTGTCTTACTGTAACATTTTAGTTTTGTCTCCGTTGGTGATGTTCGTGCTACTAGTTTGTCCTGGTTAATGTTTGAATACTCAAGAGACTTACGACAGCTTTTTCAAATTTTCACCTTGGTACTGTTTGAGGGTTAGAGAAGTAACAAGTACCATGGGTCTTTATTGGTTTTGTCTAAGGTTCAGAAATGGCAATTCCAATCAGCTACAAATCAGAACTTTCAAAACAAAACATACCTCACTGATCGTGTGACGGGTGTCGCTAGTGGAGTAGGACATGCTTACCCTTCCGGCGCACCTGACGTCACTCCCGGTTTTCATGGGAGTTCACACTGTGAGTGCCTTAGTTCTTAATGTTATTTTTATTTCCGTGTATTGTAGCTGTCTCACGTCCTTGTTTTGTCTTTGTTTTTCTCTGTTACCGTTTTTGCCATGTCTTTGGACTTCGATTTTTGTAGTCATCGCTTTCCTTGTTCCTTCGGTATTCTACTGCCGTTGTTTCAAAACAAATAAGCAAAAGCAATTCAGTCAGTTTGTATTGAATTTATAATGTAGATTCATTTGATAAGCAAGCAAGTAAATCACGACGAATACACAATTTGCCTTGAAATTGCAGTCACAGCAAACGAATTTTGCCTATATGCTCGCCTACCATCAAAACTGCAGGCATATACAGTTTAACCGTGTATACTGAATGAGATATGAACTCGTCCCTTAACTTGAATGTTAGTCGATGCAGCAGATTATAAAGGTCAAATTTATTTAATTTAGTCTAATTGCTGTGTATCCAAATACACGATACTAACATGTATAATGACTCAGATCTGGATTCGTCCGTCAACTAGAATGTAACAACGGCAGTAGAATACCGATGGAACAAGGGAAGCAAGATAGAATGTAAGTCATCCAAAAGGAAAGTATAGGTTAAAGTGAGTAAATGTTGCCTTTAAGTTGACCCACGATCAAAGATATATGCATATGCAAGGTTATATGTAGATGATCCTACCATGTATAGTGACTGAGATATGAACTCGTTTTTAAACTTGAATGCAAGTCGTTCAAAGGGGAAATAAAGAGTCAGAGTGACCTATTCTTGTCTGTATACGTACCTTCCGTGCAATGTTAGATGATCCAATGATGTAGTATGACTGAGATATGAACTTGAATGTAAATTTGAATGAAACCCAATCGAACGGGGCATACATGTATTGGTAAAAAAAATCATTTTTTGAGTCAGCAAACTAAAGATGCAAATACGCGTAAAGCTTGATGACCCTACCGTGCATAGTTGCGGACGTAGACGTTTATAAAAATAGATCCTACTATGTTTTGCATTGGCGGCAACCTATGTTGTCGAATAAAATGAGCAAGGTATGTTAAGGATATTCGATACACGATTCCTTATGTTTGGTTGAATTTGTTTCAGTATATCCCGAGAATGTAATCAAAGCCTCAAGCTATTGCATAAACGTTTATAGTTGGACCTTAACGCAATAAGCAATTGTTTTAGTATCTCGAATACATCATTCATGCAAGGACAAATTCAGTTTGCATCAGTAGGTTCAGAGATAATCAATGAAATCTTTCTTCCAAATACTGTCTAATTTTGAGTGCTATTCAACAAGATTTGTAGAATTTGGACGAAATAACTGAAGCATCTTTGTATCAGAAACTTCGGTATTAAGTTATTTGTTAAGGACCTCACATACATCATTTTGAGCAAATTTGCTTCAGAATTTTTAGATGAAAATAATGACAATGGCAGTAGAATACCGAAGGAACAAAGGAGGGAAATCCACAAAAATCGAAGTCCAAAGACATGGCAAAAACGAGAACACAGAAAACAATGGCGCCAGACACAAAACAATGACGTTAGACAGACACAAAGCAGAGAAACAGAAATCACAACATTCAAAACAAAGGCACTCACAGTGTGAACTCCAGTGAAACTGAGAGTGACATCAGGTGCTCCGGAAGGGTAAGCATGTCCTGCTCTGTTAACAGCACCCGTCACACTGCGAGTGAGTCGATCCAGGAAAATGTCAAAGTCGGTAGTCAAATCCGGGAAGACGTGAATCTAGCTGAAAATGTCCACTTTCATTTGAGATACTGACACGTCATATCTTTCAATGATGTTATGGTGACGGCCATAGAATTTCTTTAGGGATGAAATTAACATTGTTGAACAAATCCCTGACTAAGCAGGTTTTGGGACAGTGTTTTTGCTCTGTTCACTGATCACTGTACAAACCACACGCTCGACAGTAACGAATCAACTGTGAAATGTACACTCCATAGGTTGGAGAGGTAGGTATATTGCTGCTCAGAAAGGGAAAGTTCACAATTTGGAAAATTAAAATCATTACGCTTGTCATATAGCTTAGATGTCAAACGTCCATCTTCGTCAATATACAATAAAAGATCTAGATACGAAGCTGAAGTAGGTGTTTCAGTTGTTTCTTTAATCTCAAATGAAAATATTGTTTATTGTAACGCAGAGCGTTACAGATGTCCCCCAAACGAACATTGTTAATGTTTTCCACAGTTTCCGTGGCAACAGCAGCATCTATGAGATTTCTAAGACTAAGCATTAATTTCTACATGTCAGATAACTATCGGTAAAATCTCATCCAATTGAACCACTTAAAATTGTCCTGCCTTTTTCAATTTCCATGGCAATAGCATGAATCTTATATAAAAATTCTGAGGCTAAAAATCATTTCTACACATGTCAGACAACCTTGCTGTAAAATTTCTTCCCGATTGGAGCATTTCAAATTTTCCTGCCTTTTTCCGTTTCCATGGCAACGGTCACCATTTTGAAAATGTTAAGACCAAAATCAATTCTATGCATGCTAGGCAACCTTCCTGTAAAATTTCATCCAATTCTGAGCACTTTGAATTTTCCCGCCTTTTTTCCGTTTCCATGGCAACGGTCGCCATTTTGAAAATTTTGAGACCAAAAATCAATTCTATGCATGCTAGGCAACCTTCCTGTAAAATTTCATCCAATTCTGAGCA
>MJUU01016218.1:182974-205032 GCA_002080025.1 Modiolus philippinarum | reverse complement strand
TAAATCAGACTCCAATAATTTTAAATTAATATTTTCTGGCAAAATAACCTGTTGAGCAAAAATTTGTTGCATATACTTAAGTTGACGATCAAACCAATCATTTAATACTTTGTCTGAGCTATTATATAATCTATGAAATCTTACACATTTAAAAAAGAATCTGAGACCTTATATAATCTATGCAATAGTATACATTTAGGGACCGACCATTTAACCTGAAGGGGGGGTTATGGTTTTTTTTTCTGGACAGAAAATTTTTTTCGCGCTTCGCGCGAAACAAATTATTTATTTTTTGCACGCGTATCAAAAAAATATTTTTTTTCAAAATTAACATTATTTTTTTGGGCAGAAAGCCTCATTCAGAAATTTTTTTTTTATCATTTTGGCAGCCAAAATATTTTTTTCACATAAAATCAGATCCAAAATATTTTTTTAGAAAAAAAACATAGCCCCCCCNCCCCCCCCCCCCCCTTCAAGTTAAATGGTCGGTCCCTTAGAATAGAATTTAAGCTTACATTATATAAAGTAGCTTGTGCTTGTAATTATTTCAGTTTTGAGTTGTTTGAGCTTTTAAATATACATACACATATATCTATTTACATATGAAAAAAACAAATGTATCTTGAATGTTGATATTAGTTAAGAATGAAAAGTTTTAGAATATCATTGGATTTAAAATAAAAATTTTCACTTGATATTTAGATCATTTTGAAAACATTTTTTTTTTTAAGTGAATTTAAAAATAGACTTCTATGATGAACGTGATTGTAGACAAGTATAGTACAACAAGTATATCCATTCATTCGAAATATAGTTATCGGGCTCTTTTTTTTGTCCTAATTTTACTTATTTTTTATGTTCAGATATTTTTATCTTGTTATTTTGTTGCTGCCTTCTATTATAACTGTATTTAGCGTTTAGTTGCCTTATTTATTATGGAGGATTTCCTGGGTCATTAACGTATTTTACTTGCAATTCATCAATGAATATACCTATGTTCCAATAGTAACACTCATAAGAAATCCTGCAAAACTCCTGTCTTTTGTCTGTTTATCAATTACTCAACTATCTATAGAATTCTATTGTATACCAATTTGTCACCACTGGAGTATCAAAGTAAACCCCTTCAGGCAATACAAATTGTTATACAATAAAATTCTATAGAACATTGAGTAATTGATTAACAGACAAAAGACAGAGTTTTGAAGGAGTTCTTATAGATGTTACTAGAGGAATATAGGTATATTCATTTATGAATTACAAATAAATATGAAAAAGAAAGGAAATGGGGTAAATGTCAAGGAGACAAAATACGTTAATGATCCAATAAATCCGGCATAAATAAAATGCTTTAGAAACACGTGCGTGTGACACGTTTACCTCCATTTTAAAGAGATTAAGAAAATTAATCGAGTCAAATTTGTTTAACTCCATCTTCTGAATAGAATTACTGAACAGAATTTACACATCGTCGGCTTTTCTAGCCATTTGACATCCCGAGCAAATGCTTAATTTCAAATACTTTTCCCGCTGCAATAGCATATAGGTAAATTGCATTTATTTTGTTTGATGTCGCGTTTTAATTAAATACATTAGCCTTGAATCTTTGTTTATCTTGATATTTGAAATTTCGCCTTAGAATTACAGGCATTAGAAAAAATGCAGGATCATCGTGAACAATGTATCTTGGTTTACGTCATAAGCGTCATAGGCAAGTTTCATCAACATTATTTTAAATATCAATTTTATTCTTCTGTGCATATAGTCAATACATTTATGAAAAAACTGTTATCAAACTATTGATCACCATAGCGTACTATTACAGTACGTCTAAAATACAACGTTCTTGCATAGATTCATCAGAACGAAATAACTCTGTGTTATGTATTTTTTAGCATTACAACAGACAACAATATCCACTACGACTCCTGCACCAACAACATCAATGATGGCCAACACTACGACTCCTGCAACAACTTCATCTATGATGGCTAACACTACGACTCCTGCACCAACTACATCTATGATGGCTAACACTACTACCTCTGCACCCACTACATCTATGATGGCAAACAATACGACTCCTGCACCAACAACATCAATGATGGCAAACACTACGACTCCTGCACCAACAACATCAATGATGGCCAACACTACGACTCCTGCACCAACTACATCTATGATGGCTAACACTACGACCCCTGCACAAACTACATCAATGATGGCTAACACTACGGTACCTGCACCAACTACATCTATGATGGCCAACACTACGACTCCAACTCCAACTACATCTATGATGGCAAACACTACGACTCCTGCACAAACTACATCTATGATGGCCAACAGTACGACTCCTGCACCAACTACGTCTGTGATGGCCAACACTACAACTCCTGTACCAAGTACATTTATGATGGCTAACACTACGACCCCCGTACCAACCACTTCTATGATGGTCAACACTACGACTCCTGTACCAACTTCATCTATGATGGCCAACACTACGACTCCTGCAACAACCACGTCTATGATGGCCAACACTACGACTCCTGCACCAACTACTTCTATGATGGCCAACACTACAACACCTTCCGCACCTAGTACCTCTGCGATGGCTAATACAACAATGGCTCCTACATCAACATCAATGATGGCTAATACAACAATGGCTCCTACATCAACATTAATGATGGCTAATACAACAATGGCTCCCACATCAACATCAATGATGGCTAATACAACAATGGTTCCTACATCAACATCAATGATGGCGAATACAACAATGGCTCCGACTTTCACCTCAATGATGGCTAACACAACAATGGCTCCGACATCAACATCAATGATGGCTAATACAACAATGGCTCCGACTTCCACATCAATGATGGCTAACACAACAATGGCTCCTACATCTGCCTCAGTGATGGCTAACACAACAATGGCTCCTACATTAACATCAATGATGGCGAACACAACAATGGCTCCTATATCAACTTCAATGATGGCTAATACAACATTGGCTCCGACATCAACATCAATGATGGCTAATACAACAATGGCTCCAACTCCCACATCAATGATGGCTAACACAACAATGGCTCCTACATCTGCCTCAGTGATGGCTAACACAACAATGGCTCCTACATCCACATCAGTGATGGCTAATACAACAATGGCTCCTACATCCACATCAATGATGGCTAATACAACAATGGCTCCTACATCAACATCAATGATAGCTAATTCAACAATGGCTCCCACATCAACATCAATGATGGCTAATACAACGATGGCTCCTACATCCACATCAATGATGGCTAATACAACAATGGCTCATACATCCACATCAATGATGGCGAATACAACAATGGCTCCGACTTCCACCTCAATGATGGCTAACACAACAATGGCTCCGACATCAACATCAATAATGGCGAATACAACAATGGCTCCGACATCAACATTAATGATGGCTAACACAACAATGGCTCCTTTATCCACATCAATGATGGCTAATACAACAATGGCTCCGACTTCAACCTCAATGATGGCCAACACAACAATGGCTCATACATCAACCTCAATGATGGCTAACACAACAATGGCCCCTACAGCAACATCAATAATGGCTAACACAACAATGGCTCCAACATCATCATCAATTATGGCTAACACAACAATGGCTCCAACATCAACATCAATGATGGCTAACACAACAATGGCTCCTACATCAACATCAATGATGGCTAATACAACAATGGCTCCGACATCCACGTCAGTGATGGCTAATACAACAATGGCTCCTACATCAACATCAGTGATGGCGAACACAACAATGGCTCCTACAGCAACATCAATGATGGCTAATACAACAATGGCTCCGACATCCACATCAATCATGGCTAATACAACAATGGTTCCTACATCAACATCAATGATGGATAATACAACAATGGCTCCTACATCCACATCAGTAATGGCTAATACAACAATGGCTCCAACATCCACATCAATGATGGCTAATACAACAATGGCTCCTACTTCAACATCAATGATGGCGAATACAACAATGGCACCAACTTCAACCTCAATGATGGCTAACACAACAATGGTTCCAACATCCACATCAATGATGGCTAATACAACAATGGCCCCAGAATCAACAACATCTATGATGGTTAACACAACTGTAATGGCAAACACCACAATTACTCCTGCACCAACAACATCCATGATGGCAAACACAACAACGGTTATGGCGAACACCACCATGACTCAAGCATCCACAACATCCATGATAGCCAACACAACAACCGTTATGGCGAACACCACAATGGCTCCAGTATCTACAACATCCATGATGGCCAACACAACAACCGTTATGGCGAACACCACAATGGCTCCAGTATCTACAACATCCATGATGGCCAACACAACAACCGTTATGGCGAATACCACAATGGCTCCAGTATCCACAACATCCATGATGACCAACACAACAACCGTTATGGCGAACACCACCATGACTCCAACACCAACAACATCCATGATGGCAAACACAACAATGGTTATGGCGAACACCACCATGACTCAAGCATCCACAACATCCATGATGGCCAACACAACAACCGTTATGGCGAACACCACAATGGCTCCAGTATCTTCAACATCCATGATGGCCAACACAACAACCGTTATGGCGAACACCACAATGGCTCCAGTATCTACAACATCCATGATGGCCAACACAACAATCGTTATGGCGAACTCAACAATGGCTCCAGTATCTACAACATCCATGATGACCAACACAACAACCGTTATGGCGAACACTACCATGACTCCAACACCCACAACATCTATGATAGCCAACACAACAACCGTTATAGCAAACACCACAATGGCTCCAGTATCTACAACATCCATAATGGCCAACACAACAACCGTAATGTCGAACACAACAACAGTTCCAGCAACCACAACATCTATGATGGCCAACACAACAATCGTAATGGCGAACACCACAACAGTTCCAGCAACCACAACATCTATGATGGCCAACACAACAACCTATATGGCGAACACCACAACGGCTCCAGCCCCAACAACATCTATGATGGCCAACACAACAACCGTTATGGCGAACACCACAATGACACCAACACCCACAACATCTATGATGGATAACACAACAACCGTTATGGCGAACACCACAACGGCTCCATTACCCACAACATCTATGATGGCCAACACAACAACCGTTATGGCGAACACCACAACGGCTCCAGCACCCACAACATCTATAATGGCCAACACAACAACCGTAATGGCGAACACAACGATGAGTCCACCATCCACATCCGTCTTACCACCAAATACTACATCGGTTACAGTGCCGACTACATCTACACAAGTCAATACCACAACGGAAGCAACTACAACTGTTTCAACGGCCACAACACCGACGATGACCACAACACTGACAACCACCACACAAACAACGACCACAACACCGACGACTACTCCAGCAGTCGTACAATATGTTATTGATGGAAACTTCCGGATAATCAATATGGATTATGACCCTAGATTTGGAGACAAAAATTCTCAAGAATATAGAACTATGGAGGCCAAGACTCAACCAATAGTAAGTGAAATATGTTATTGTTAAGCCATTGATCTGTAGTAAGAGAACTATAAATTTATCATGATGTACGGCAACCACTAAGTCTCTACATGATATAACCATCTGTTACATTCAATGTGTATCTTCAAAGAAACATTACCCAATTACCTGTGTGATATTTTAACGACTTTAGGAGGGCAATTTATTTTCGTGCCACGTAAAGCAAAGACAAGTAATTTCCTGGTGCATTTATTATACGATGCTTTGTCTCTGTAATAAACTGTGACATTGGAAAAAAATTACATTGTATGCACTAATAAATATTTATACCATAATAATTTCATAGAACGATTGATATCATCTCGATCAACATTAATGGTTGAGACAATGCAAATTTTAACTAAAACGAGAAACTAATACCGGTGTAACACGTTAAGTTTTAACATCTGATATTTTTTACAAATATCATTGAGATAAAATTGAAGCGTTCAATCATTCAACCAATGCATATATTTCATTGTCATTCAGAATACTCATCAATAATGTTTTGCTGTTGCGTGTTGTATTGTCAAAGAGCTGAAAATATCGTTCAATTTTCAAACTCGACTACAGAAATCGGATCAGTAAGTCTGATCATTTGACTACAGAAATCGGATCTGTAAGTCTGATCATGTGACTACAGAAATTAGATCAGTTAGTCTGATCATGTGACTACAGAAATCGGATCAGTTAGTCTGATCATGTGACTACAGAAATAGGATCGGCAAGTCTAATGATGTGACTACAAGAATACAACATGACATTATAATTTCAAAACGTTTCTCACCGAAACAAGACGTTTTAGGACCATGAGGTTCAAAGTTTTGATTGAAACGTCATATATGACATAATACTTAAATAAAATGAAACTTCTAGGTAAAATGTAGGAGGGATCCGGGGAATGTCTTAAAATTAAAACTATCGTAATTTGCTGGTGTCACTGACTAAGCTTAATAACCAGATGACAACATCTTTGTATAAGCTTACAAAACTGTGCTCTTTTTTTCAGATTGAAGCGGTTTACAGCACTGGAACATATGGATCGCGTTTTATCAAAGTCACGGATATAACATTTAGGTAAGCAGTCTTTGATATTGCATTTTCGAGTAATGTACTTATTTATTTTGGTAAATATTTACAGATATGAATGTGTAGAAAAGCAGGCATTCCTAAAAAGAAATTAAATGAACTATTTTAATCGACAAAAGGGAGATTATTCATATTTTACGAAAGGATATGTAGTAAATGAACATGGGACCATAACATATATGTTTACTAAGACCAGAATCTTCAATATCTTGAACAGAAAGTCGACAGTTTTTGTGATGATTCTTATAGTTTTTACTGTGACCACTTACGGTATATAATTTGTTGTTTTTTTTTCATTCAAAATACAATAATACCAAAGTTGCATAATTAACAGTAAATTTTGTTATGCTGTACACTTGTTTCAAGGTGTAACCTCTTATCAGCAGCATTAAAATCAAATAATATGGAAAGCAATAATCCCCCCAAAAAATCCACTTGTTAATCTCTTAAAGTCTACAATATTCTATTTTGACACTAGCTCTTTTACTACATTGAGGTAGGTATTAAAATAATGTTTTAATACACAATAATCTCCTTGAAGTATGATTTCCTAAAGCGAGCAAGTACAAAAATCGGCTGAAATTTGCATGCTGCTGATCAATAGAGTCTGTAAGTCTCGTCACATGACCAACGTGAATGAATGAGAAACGTGTTTCCTGGGTACATGTTTTTTACCATAACTTATGTAGTACTATGGGGGAATGGTGGGGTTTTCGATTCACAGATCAAATTAGCCATGGAGTTTATTTTCTATGAACCAGGATATTTTTAAATAAATGAATTATGACCTTAATTTCCTTAACTTGGGTAGAAATTAGATAAAAATTAGCGATTTTCTTGAAGCCGCGTAGTCTCTATCAACCAGGCTCTTCCAGGTATGGTAGATATCCCAATGTTAAGCGTCTAATCAATCCCGGCTTTGTGACGTTGACAAAAGTATCCCGGAAGTTAAATCGGTTGACTGATTGACTGTGCGTTCTGTATAAAGACGTCATAAGTTTCCGGATTTATAAAGTGAAAGTAGAACGAGACTTACAGACTCTATTAATCATAAATTCGCCTGGCCTCTCTCACCCCATGTTTTATGAACACAATTATATTCAATTTCTCTTGGAGACAAATATCCAACAGTTACATGATATCATGAATGCATTTTATCATTATTTTCATCCTACGTAGATTTGTCACTAAATATATGTACAATATGATATGCATGTTCGAACAAAAACATAAGCATGCAACATAGAATGAAGGGCATGTTTAATTGGACATAGTCAACAATTTTGACCGTTCTAGTTAAAATTGATGATATTAAATCGGAAGCACTTAAACATTTTAATTTGCTACTTTAACGTTTTTGTTTGTACATTTATTATTTTTTAAACAACGTTATGGTAGTTGTAAAGTGAATGAGATCGGCTGCAATCAGTGATTGTCGAAAAAGAGAAAAATATTTATTTAGCTTAGACTATACAGTAATTGCAGTTATTTCCCAATCCCTGAAGTAGTCTTTCGTCTGATATATTTCTTGTATCCCAACGAACTACCCTAAACACAAAAGGAATTCGTTTATGAGACTTAATCTAGTCTTAATACTGATACGTCATAGTAGAATAAAAACAAGGTAAATAAAAACAGACTTAAGGTAGCAGGCCTAGGTTAAGGGGGATAACTTTAAATCAGTAAAGGCGTTTGAAACAGTCAGTTTCCTTGATTTATTTGAAAAAAGAATAAAAATCATCTATGTTACCTAGAAGCTTAGAATATATTGTTGAAAATTATCTCAACAAACATACCCATGATTTTTAAGAGTTTTGTCCCTTAACTTAGGTTACCTCCTCAAATGTTATTAGATTTAAAATATTGTGCTTAGAATTGAAACAGTACTGTGATTATGTGCATGTGCAAATATTTAGCTCTATTTCTTTTAACGCTGTAAAGTACTGGACTTCAACATTTACATATCCGCATACCCACATTCTCCGGTGATGACCCGAAGACCGATAATTTTAAAAGTAACAATATCTTAAGCAAAACTTATTTTTGTAAAACTAAGGAGTATTTTTTTTCGCATGACGAGTTGTAAATATTGAAATTAAAATAAATTATTTAGTCTTGTTTCTTTTCAGCCAAGGCAGTATAATTGTCGATTATAACGTAGAGTACAGCGGAACGGAACCTATCGATACCCAAATACTTGATAATGAGTTACAAGTCCAGGCAGATTCAGGTGGATTCCAAGACTTAACTGTAGACAATTCCTCATTTGCCCATACAAGTATGTAGTGAATTAGATTGCTAAGCGAAAGTGCTTTGAACACTATATAGCACATGATTTACATTGAGTTCCAGCTCCTCTAAACTGCATGATATATTGTATATTTGTATATCTGATTATTTTCTTGATCTGTTGGTTAGAATCCTCTTTTTACCATCAGTAATGATGTTCTGATAATAGAGATATTGAGTATCAATCGAAATGGACAGCATGCCCGATTAATCGATTTCAATTTTCAAATACCCCGTACTTCATAATCGGATTTATTAACTTGAAAGGTTGTTTTTTCTCAATATAATGTTTATAAATAAAAAAAATATTGGAAGCCTAAACATTGTATCTATAATATGACTTCAACTATTGTTCTATTTGTGCATCGCTTTACTTTGCTTAAATATATGAAATGTAATACAAATATGGCATGGCAAGTTTGACCAATACCTGATTAGAATATATTGACCGAGGACGAAGTCCGAGGTTAATATTACTCTAGGCAGGTCTGTAAATCCATGTATTGACCGAGCTTGCCATGCTATAATTGTTTTATTATTTTATACCATTATTCTTCTTTTAAGCAGAAACGTTAGATGTTTTAACATATCAGATATGTTGTAAACATGACGTTTCCAAATAAAGAACGTCATATACTATCTATTGAAATACAAGGTTTACACCATATTCACAGAACGTCATGTGACGTCAAACGAACCAATCATAGTGCACAAATAATATCACAAAATAATAATGTGAGACAAACAATTCTTAAAGCAGCTTAGATATTGTTTATTGGGTAGTTTATTCTGTAGCATCAAACAATGAATCGGCCAATAGTTTTATAAATGAATCAAAATTTCTGTAGTGCTTTTGGGGCATTTTAAAATTAATGCTAGGGCCATCTTGAACGTTCTATGCGATATGAGCAAAACTCGTTGTGGAATGACTCGGGGAGACTTAAGATGAACAATAAAACAATAAGTGTGCTGTCCCATTGTTTAGTTTTACCATGTATTTTCTGAGACTTTTATTGGTATCGTATACATTTAATCCATATCCTTTCATTGTTCATTAGCATTAATTAATCAAATGCCCAATAGATTTATAAATAAATCAATGAGACACTGTATTTGTCAATTTCAGTTCAACCTCCTAAATCGACACCTGGTACCACGACACCTGGTTCAACACAAGCACCTTTAGTTTCCTCCACAGTAAAACCAACAGAGCTGCCATTACCACCATGGGGGATTGCAGTTATAGTTTGTGGAGCTCTAGTTTTAATTTTCCTTCTTACAATGATTGCCATTTTGGTAAGTTAGATTGACTTTATAACGTATCACCTGTTCTTTATCAGATTCCCTTCCATTCTTCTTAAATAACAAAGAAAGCTACACAAGACTTGATATTATGTGCATCAATACCTTTGATTTGTTTTTACTTTTCCAGTTTATTTTGTTACCGATGAAAGAAACGTTCCACAAAAACTAAAATATAAATGTTTCCTTGTATATTTTCATGGTTGTAAATTGAATATTGACAATTCCTAGGAAATTAAATTGTATGTTTGTAAATACAGTGTGCTGAAATAATGGAAACTGACATAAAAAATGTAAATGTTCTTTTTTAGTGTACAAGACGGCAAACAAGAATGATGAAATATCGTATGTCAGATGACATAGACCCAGACGATATAGGATATCGAAGAAGTTGGGGAAATGGTGAAACTAATTATGGCTATGATACTAAACACGAGGGTATGACAGCCTCAGAAGAAATGAAACATCCAATGCCATTTTTTGATACAAAACAATCAGATGACGTAGAAGCAGTAAGTATATAGTCTATCATAACATTAACGTATAGGGTCTTCAAGTCTCGTCTCGTGACCCTGAGATTTCACGATAAGTTTGAAATTCGAAAACGTTTCCGCCGGATCATGACGTTTAACTTTTTATCTAAAACGTCATATGTTTTTGTTTAAAATGCAACTTCTAGATTGTTTTTGTTAATGTCAAAGTTTCAAAATTGAACGAGACTTACAGACTCTATATCAAGCAATGATTTTGTGTTTTGCTTTAAGTGTCCTGGTGATGAAATTTTAAGACAAGTTAATGCGTACAGTGCCAGAAACATAATGGCGGCATAGCCACTTCCTGGTCATGTCATGCGTTTGAATTTGCAGAAATTAGATATTTTGCTATCTTTAAGAGTAAATACTGATAAATAAGCCTGTCTTTACACAGAAAAATTTAATACGATTTATGGCATAATAAATTTGAAGTTATGTTTAAAAATATCTTTAATTTGATTCTTTGATTACTCATTCATAGAAAATAACAAAATATTGAAAGGACTAAATAATGTTTATTTGTTAATTGTTTATTAACTTTAAATGTTATGTATTGTATCACTTAAATTTCATGTTATTACTAGTATTGGTTAATGGTGGAAATTACTTACATTTTTTTTCTCGCTCCTGGTGACGGTAGTCATTTGGTTGTTGTGATGGTAGAGTTATTCCCCTTTACTCAGTAATATTTTTTAATTATCTTTTATGATTAGAATAAAACAACAGCGTTATGATAACCAGTTTCATAGTCTAGATCAACAGCATGTTTTGTAAGTATGGGAAGTTCTCCAATAAAACCAAGAGTTCCATTAACACCACTTACATTTGTATCAGGTTTTGCACACGTTACTAACACTGCGTTATTGATGTTATTGAACAGACAAAAATATTACTTAAAATTCGACTATTTTATATCGAAATCTTTTAAGAATCGTGTATGCATTTCAATCATGATTCTATATTAGGTTTGCTGCTGATAAGCAAGGACACTCCAAATGGTCAAATTGACAATTGTGGTCCGCACACTGATTTTAATTTTTTTTTTAATTCAGATGTTTGGATTTCTCTTGTTTGATCCATTCTAAAGCATTACAATTTTTTTTACCAACGAACCCCCACTTTTGGTATGATAATTTCATTTCATACATCTTTAGAAAAATTCTGACAAAATTTCATAAAATGTTATTTATTTTGTAACGTTAAATCATAGACAAATATATAGCTAATGTTAAAACGAAGAACAATTCAGAGGAAATCAGTTTCCCGCCAAATTTTTAATCATTTTCATCTCAAAATCGAGATCAGCAACCTATTTTTTTTCGCTTAAATAACATTTTTATAGATTTCTAGCATATTATGACATTTATTTGAAATCCGATTTATTTTGAAATTAACCAGCGATAATCCTGAAGTATATTTGATATAGACTCGGGAAAACTCTTTATGTAACACTTGGAATTCAAGGTAAAAATTATGGTTTTTAAGCGCTTCCCGCTATAGTATGACATTTGGGGTTTATTTCCTTGAGCTAATTGTGTTTCTGGAGGTTTCAATATTACACCAGACTTCCAGATTGTATTTGTTTACATAACCTACCTTATTTTTTCCCTCATGACCACATGAACGTTTTATTTGATAACCCTGTAAGAACATTGTCGTCTCAATAGAGTAACGTACTCATTGAGCACCTTGTACATGTTGCACCCTATAAGCACAGTTATCAAAGTTCAATCGCTTTTCTTTAAAGACTTGACGATTATGGTGTCTCAAATCTAAACTTGTCTTTGTTATTTTCTCCATTTTCTTTCATAAACTGGAATATTTTTTACAATTTGGGACTCTTTTTCGTATTTGGAGACGAAATAAGAACATAGAACTAAACAATTTCAGGACTTTTTGACTTAAATAATCCCTTCAAAACATTTGCATTGCCTTGAAAAATAAATTAATCTTTATTTTCATTTTGTGGTGTTTAGGCAAAATTTGACCCAAGCAACAAAATAAATTATCAGAAAAGAAGTTAAATAAAATAACTTTCCTTCTTGTTTGTTTTCCTAGCTACCTACTTGTATATTTCAAAATACATGTGTTAGAGAAGACGGTACATGTTAATTATAAATATTTGAATTTGTTTTCATAACGAAAAAGAACTATCTATCACTGCATATCTACTAGAGTTATGTAATTTCAGAATATAATAAACGAGCCTTTGGCGAGTTTATTATATTTGAAATTACCCAATGAGAGTTGATATCCAGAGATATATATTTTCGAGTTGTTAAAACAAACTATTTCTAATATGATTTTCATAAATAAATGAAGTGGAATTTAATATCTACAAATGGATCTAGTAAAATAAAAGTGAATTGGATACAGAAAGATAAAATTATCAACTTATATACTCTAGATATGTAAGCGTTATCCTCGCAGTAGTGCCTTTCTCCCTGCTTTTACTAACATCATATTTTGGATATTTAGAAGTTTAAAGATACATACAGGTTTTGCTGCTGTTGTCATAGATGCTTCAAAAAGATGCTGGTGAAACAGTTCAGATACATTTCCGTAAATTTTATCGAATGAAAAAAATGATTGGATAATATTAATTCTTGCTGAAGATAATGATAACACCCTTTTCTTGTTCTTTTAATTTGTAATTCAATCTGCTTGCATGTTTGTTTACATATGATGTTTTCTATATACTTATACTTTTCTTATACACACAGCCAAACTCTTTATTCTTAAATCCAGTGCCAAGTTGTAATTATTATGAAAAGGGACACAATAAAATATTCATGCTACTCAAATCATCTCCTTTCGGACATTTTGAAGCAGAACTTTCAACAAAACGGATGAGTTGTTATTTTGTGGAAAAACTGCATTCATTCTTTTCTATTCTATAGTGACAGTTCATTTTGGAGTTTCTGATAGAAATGTTTAACTGGAAAGGATGGTTACTTGTGCGCTGTAGAATTGATTAAAAATTGAAATTATTAAAATAATTTTGAACGAAATGTGAAAATTCACATTTTTGTTCGACGTTGACTGATATATTGCATTTAAGATTTATCTTAGTATTCTGTTCATAATAAATGTGAGGTAATGCACATTTGACCATTGTTAGTTAGGTAGTGTTTCATTTACTGAAAGCAGTTGCACATAAAGTATATTTATCTCACGAAAAACACAATTAATTATCGTAGAACAGTTCTATTGACAGATATTTGGACAAATTATACACCATTTTGACTTCCTGCTGAATGGCCAACAAGTCTAATCTTTTCATATATTTTTTTCTTCGAGTTTGCAATTTTCAGTTTCATTATTAAACAGAATTGATATTGCTTTTTCAAGGTATCTACTTCCGTTTTTACTCGTAACTACGATCTATTCATATTACGAAAATTGAAACAAAATAACGCCCTTATTTTCGTTCAATATTATTTAATATGTTTGTTGAATAACAAAATACCGAAGTTACTGTGAATTTAGTTTCTGTATATACGCATTTAGACAACTTATGTCTCTTCAGTGCAGATTAAGTCAAAACATTTGGAAATCCATGAATCGAAATATGTGTATCAATATTGAAATCAACATTGTCTTAATGAACAGTAATTTGATTTAGAATCTCAGAATCAAACTCACTGAATTCTACAATAATGAATATTTCTGTGCGAGGTTAAGAATTTGATTCATTCGTTTTTTTTTCTAGTAAATAACATCTTTTTTCACAAAAAAACCTGATCAAAGGGTACTCCTCAAATCCATTGAAATAGAATTACACTTAAGTTGAACAGTATATGTTGGTAATATGCAGTTGAAGTTCCGAATAGCATACATTTGATCTGTAAGAATTTAAACGCAAAACAGCAGATTTTTATATTGTATATTCGTGACGTATTCCTCACCATCCTTGAAGATATGAGTCAGGAATTGCATCCGAGTTCCCCTTGGTTTCAATTATTACAGCATTTAGTTGACGTCATCATATGTGGCTTTGTTGCTACAATTCTCTCCATCATGACTGTATGGTAGATACGGTAACAGCCAACGCTTACCTATTTACAGTGTTGGATAAAATTTAATTTTATATTCCCTTTTTTTCAGGATACTCATTATACGTTAGAAGAACATGCAAATGGATACTCTAGATTTCCTGAAATGAAATCGAATGAATTTATGAAGACATTTTATAATGAAAACACTGCCACATGGGAAACTCATTTGTAGTGATATATATATTTATATATATTTTATAAGATAAAAAGCAACAGGAGTCGGATTACGCAGGGTAATTTGGTTGGTGTAGCATGCATGCATATGGAGTCATTAAATGGCGTCTTATAATGTTACAGATCATAGACGGTGTAAGGCCTTGTCATAAATGACGTTAAATTATAAATAGGTGCCTATAACTAGAAGCAGTTTTCACACGAAAATGTACAATATACTAAAAAATTTGTTGATATGCTTTTTTTACCATGTTAACCATTTATTATACAATCAGTAGTCAAAGACTCGAATATTGCAATTTTCATTTTAAATGAAAAAAAAAACAGAATTATCTAAAATATTTTGAGAGGAGTTTTATTGTTAACTGTTGGTTTCTTTTTTATGAATATCAGATTTGATTGTACTATTTTTGAGACTTTTTGACAATTCGAAGCAAAGCATACCAGGACTTCCAAATAATTATTGTTTCTAAATAGTAAATAAATGGAAAAAATAATTGATTGATTTTTGCTTTCATTTAATTGACAATTAAAGTGGTAATTAGAGGACAATAAAAAATAAAAATGAGGGTCTCGAAAATAATTGATAATACAAATCAAAATAGAGTTAAATCGAATGACGAGCCAGAAGAGTCACAATGGCAGCATGTCATTTTTGAGATCTCCTTTAAGGTTCATTTTTATGTAATATATGAAGACAGGTGTTCCCTGAAACGGCTTAAAGTCAAAGGTCGAATCTAAAACTCCTGTATTCTCGTGAATTAAAAATATTTGTGAAAAGCACAATAATTGTACTAGCAGTATTAATTAAGTGGCAAGTGATTGTATGGTGATGACTAGAAAGGCATTGTACTAGATGATTCCAAAATAAAATTGTATATCTTAAATCATTTTCATAGCACAGATCATACTATGCTCATTTAGATATACGTCTTTAGTTTGGGATGACTAATATGATCATAATGGTGCTTTTATAATAACCATGAACACTCTATAGATTAGATCAGCTTTATAATTAGGATCTTTTTTGATTTGTTCATTTATTTATATAGTTTTATATTTACAGTTACTATTTTTTGAAAAAATAAGTTTATGATAAAGCAATCCCTCCAAATATGGAATAAATGATATTCTGATGCAATACACATTCCAGGACCAATTGTTGTGTAAAGAATATAACGTTTGAAACATTATTTTTGATAATTTGTTCATATGTTTTTTGTAAAAAAGTTTATATATAGCAGACTATAAACTTTTTTATGAATATTATGTTGTCATCCTGATAATGTGTTGTTATTTTTTGTTTGTTATCTAATGAACATTCCTAATTAAAAAGTTACTGCTTTGACTTTTGTCAAGGACTAGAGGGAACAATAAAAGCATTTTCTTTCAGACATTCCATTTACTAAATAAAGAAATATATCACGTGATCTTTGTTCCAACATTTAATCACGTGATCGTGGTTCAAACATTTAAATCACGTGATCTTTTTTCATTTATCAAGAATCAAATCATTATATTTTTGATATTATGTATTAACTAATTTGAGAATAACTATATATTATTTCTTATTAAATGAATTTTGTTATTTAATTGTACAGTGAAAAGAAGCCGAGAGTCATTTTCTTTTATAATGTTACTGGGCATAAATGTTCACCAGCAATCACATAATCTTATACCTTTCTTGTCATTCAGATACAACATTTACAAAATCCTTTAAAATCACTTGCTTACAATTAGACACATTTCAATCTTATCAGATTTTAGATATGTAAATAATTTATTAAGACATGACTACAATACAACTCAAAAAGATTGCCTATGAGTTGGATTCTAAACAAAATCAATAACTAAGGTATTCCATTCAAAACATAAAATAACATATTGACCTATTCATTTGTGTCATCAAAATGTTTGGTTATTTTTTCTAAGTTAAAAAATCCTGATTTGCTATATATCTGTCGTCTGTTCTAAGTACTTCAATCAAATGCAGAAAGCAAATTAGAAGAAAACGGGAGCATCAATGTATTTTGTTTTGTTTTTTTTTTCAACATATTCAGGCATTTCAGCTGAGAAAGCATTTTTGATTTCTTTTACATATATAAAATTCAATATTTAAAGCATTTTGTTATTAAATTTTGACATCGTTCGTTATTCTCGAAGCAGCTAACCACATTGACATGAGTTTTGTATCAAGTTGGAAAATAAATCTAAGATATGCTTTAATTTATTATTTGTCTCGTTTTGTTGATTTATTTCATTTTTGTATTTTTACCTATGAAGCGAATCAAAACAAGATTTATTTTTTATTATATTTTTTTAGGTTACATTGCCAAAAAGTAGATAGTTGTTATAATAAATGCAAAATATTGCCTTTTAATTATTCAATTTATATTATTTGGAATTATTAATAACTGTGATACAGATTGTCTCAATTGTTACTGCATAGAGTTCAAGATGTAGATGTATTATTATAATATAAGGTATTTAATTAGAGAAAGATTACGATATTTGATATACAATTTACTTCTATATATACAGAAAAGGCAGAAAAGGCACAGTCGTGCTTTCTCGTACATTATTGCTTGTTAAGGTGTCTCAGTGGTATTATTCCGCCATTTTGGTCTAATAATTGTTCATTTAGGTTTCATTCATTAAGAAATTTAACAAAAATATTTATTTCAAATTAAAAGAAATTTCAAATGTATTTTTAATTTATATTCCTAATCATTTTATAACATTTTTGTTACAAAAACTTGAGCTAAAACACATGAGCTCTAAATCTGTTGCTGGATTTACAAAACACAGAAATTATTCAAGGGAGATAATTTGATAAAATATTTTAACAAAGATANCTTATAATAGTTAAATTTGATGAAATATGCCACTTTTATTAAGTAACCATGCAAAATATTGAACCTTTCAGCTAACTCCTGTTCTATTAAGGGGAGATAATTTGTATAGAAATAATAGAAAAAAAATAGTTTTTTGCAATTTATTCAAAAATAAGTTCGGTGACCCCCAAATGTTTTCCATGGAAATTGAAGGACAGTATATAAGCTATTAATTTACCAAATTAAAAAAAAAATCTATCTGATGTAACTAAAATAATTAAACATTTTGTTAAAATTCGCTAATTTTCCCTATTATTTCAACCAAAATAACAGATTTTTACATTTCATATTTCATTCTTATATGGCCGGTGACCCCTTATTTTTATTTTATTTTTTGTATGCTCTAAGAACAAAGTGTTAATCATGAAAAAATAAGAAAATTCTATCTGATAGAATTTTAGAACCCCGTACCACCTTAAGGACACTAACCGATATTTATACATTTTCTATGCTGATGTATCTCATTAACTATAATACTTGCATATATCAGTATCTATGCAATATACATTGATACAATATGATATTATATATGTGTGTATATGGACAGATGTGTAAGATTTTGTATATAAATGTGTGTATGCTGTAACGAAGTGTGCGATTATGAGAAAGCTGAATGAGATGTGTGTGAATGTGTAAATATGATTAAATGAGGAAAGAAAAGCATCAATACATTATATATATTGAAATACATTTATATGATTTTAGTTGTTTTGTTTTATTGTTTTCGCTCTTGGTGAATGCTGCTTACAGAAAGTCATGTGTTAACATTTGCATCAGGCTATTGATTCTGATACAGAAAGAACAAAATAGAACATGATGATTAGAGGATCAGTTAAATTAAATTTAGTGTTCAATGTGGTCTTACGACAATAGCCGAAACGTTGAAGAGCATTGACAAATATTATAAGGACCGCAAAAGTAACAAACAACCAGTAAACGATAAATATTTCCAACATTTTTATCTCTTTAGATCCATTTGGTCATTTGTTCTCTATCAGCTTTTATACGTTTTTCGGTTGATAGGCTTCCAAATGTTTTGATATAAGTTATATGCAAAAAATAAATAAACAACATCTTCGGTATTTTGCTATATATTACCACTGGGCCGATGCCTCTGCTGGTGGACCGTTAGTCCCCGAAGGTATTCAACAACCCAGTAGTCAAAGCTTCGGTGCTGACCCGAAAAGCGACTTTATTGAAACTTGCAATATCTAAATTTACAGAATTTTGTTTAAAAGTATGGAGTATCTCTCTCATGCATAGCTCTGTCCTTAGCTGAATTTCGGTTTTTCTATTTAGATCCTTTTGGTTATTTGTTCTCCATCAGATTTTATACGTTTTTCGGTTGATGGACTTCCAAGTGTTTTGATTTGATCCGCACTGATGAGACATAAGTTGTCGAAATGCGCATATGCAGGAAATAAATTAACAGTAACCTCGGAATTTTGCTATTTATTACCACTGGGTCGATGCCTCTGCTGATGGACTGTTAGTCCACCAGGGTATTCACAGCCAAGTACGTCGGTGCTGACCCGAAAACAGACTTTATTGAGACTTGCAATATCTAATTTTGCAACATTTTGTTTAAAACTTGGGAGTATCTCCCTCGTGCATAGCTCTGTCCTTAGTTGAATTTTGGCTTATCTATTTAGACCCTTTTATTTATTTGTTCTCTATCAGCTTTTATAAGTTTTTCGGATGATGGACTGCACTGATGAGACATACGTTGTCGAAATGCGCATATGCAGAAAATTAATTAACAGTAACTTCGGTATTTTTGCTATTTTATAGAAATCTTAATCTGTAAACATAAAACTGTGTCATACGCAGCAAGAAAACCATTCAATGACAAGGTGAACATCAGAAACGTTCTATAGTAGTGAGCATCGGTCTGCCATCTTAACAATTAAATGCCTTGATCTTGCGACTTTAGAGCATGCTAGGTTAATGATGAATAAAATGATATGGAGTAAATGCACATGAGACAAAGTCTTTACAAATACGAGGGCTGTCCGTAAAGTTCGTGGACAGTCTGAAAAAAAAATCGCAAAATAACGATAATATATATGAAATTATTATGGCATAAGAATGCAAAATATCGCAATCAAATCGCACGTAATTATTATTATGTCAAAACAAAACAGTCTAATATTATACATCCGGAGCACAAACTCGTAAAATGTTGACGTCGTCTAGCGTTCTATTTTTGCAGTTAACATTTCATGAAGAATTTGCAAATTTAACAAATTCGGAACTTTTGCAGTTTTCAGTCTTTGAAATATTTAGGGAATTTACCATGCATTTTTAAAAATATTTGGTGAATGTGTTGGTATTTGGGGACGTTTCCCGATGTCTGAACAAATCTAGACTCGCATCAGTGCTCCGCGTTTTCTAGATTCTGTCATGAAACATTTAAACTTCAATTAATTTGCCATTTCAAATCTTTGGAAGTTGAAATTTTGCACTTTTGATGTGGAATATAATAAAAACATTGCAATGTCACTTTCATTTGATAATTCACTGAATTGTATGAAATATCCACAAACCAATAAATATAAGATACAACTTTTGACATGTAATATTCGTGGCGCTCCGGGTCACTTTTCCACGGCTTTTACGAAAGTAAGTGAGAACCGAACCGTCAGTCTGAAAAGAACAATCCAAGGACAATGGCAACGTCGGAAAAACGAAGAAACGAAGACATAACATGAGCACGGCACAGAAAAGAAAATGAAGACACGCACATATAAAAAATGAACAACACGGACCCAATAAAAACATGGGTGAGATCAGGTGCACCGGTAGAGTAAGTCAAATTTGCAATTTTGCATGTAAGATTGTGAAAGTCGATGCATATGACGAAAAGGTTTACGAATTTGCAATATATTAATATATAAAACGTTGTTTTTTGTCTCACCCGCGACGAAAGGCGTGGATAGAGAGACATGCTTACAAAGTATGGCGGCGACGGCGACGTTAACATTCATGTTAAGTTTTTGTGATTAGGTCATTTTCTCAGTAACTATAAGTGGTAGATCAATGATATTTGGCATATAGGTTGGTCTTGAGTAGAACATGACAGTCTTCTTTATGGCTTTTGTCTGCGACATCAATTTCATGGTTCATTGAACATGTTAAGTTATTGTGCATAGTTCGTTTCTCCGTAACTTTTAGTGGTAGGTCGATATGCTGGTTGGTCTTAGGCTGTCATATGGCTGTTGTCCTAGAACTCAATCTCACGGTCTAGTGAATAGAAAATGAAGGGAAACGGGCCTTGTGTCAAAGAGACAACGAACCAAAGGGGAGTTATAACAACTCAAATCCACCATAAGATTTTCAATGAACGGCGAGGAAACCCCACACCCAACGGCAGGTCGGAGTCGGCCCCTGAATAAAGAGTAATCAAGTTCAACGAAATAAACATCATCATAGACACCTATAGACATAAAGTAAACTAACTAGAAAACAGACAAGACACACGAAGGCTTAATCAATTTCCTGACTTAGGACCAGCGCAAACCTGCTGAACGGGGTTAAACTAGTTTAATCAAACCTCCCCCCTATACCCAATGTGATAAATAAAAAAAACAATCGTAACAACAGTAAAATTCAGTTGGCAACAGGGTCGAGTCAATTGTGAAAAATGAAACTGAAAGAACTAAATATACGGACATAAACATGAAATCACAACAGACTGCTAGCAATTAACTGACATGCCAGCTCTAGACCCATTACCAACTGACAAGTTATGTACCCTCAGTATACAGCTTCCACCAAGATTCCTACCTGTGAGGAGTTTAGCATAATGATTTCATGTATATACTGGAATACATAACCCGTGTCCATGCAATACAGACTTTAGAAATTTAGAATGTGTTTAGTTTTAATGCAAAGATCCTATCAAAAAATCAATGTTAATACCAAAGGAGGCCATACGTAAAGACTTGGCGACAATACCGTAATTATAACCCTTATGAATTAGACGATTCAAAGGTTAAATAAGTTTGTTAGGCGAGTTTAAGTATTCTTTACTCTTATATAAAACATTACC
>MJUU01016218.1:162489-182841 GCA_002080025.1 Modiolus philippinarum | reverse complement strand
AACAAGTTGACATATGTAAACACCATATGATGGCGCTAATGGAACATCGCCATCCAGAAATGGATAATTTACTGTGGGAAAAGAAAAATCGTCCCTTTTATCATAAATTTTAGTATGTAACTTACCATTCGTTATATCAAAATGATTTTTAAGAACGGACAATGATGATAATTAGAATTGGCTTTATTCAAAGTAGGTTCTTTAGGGTAGATGTCCTTATAATGCGTATTGAAGTCGTCATTATTTAAAGTTAAAATATCATCCAGATATCGGAAAGTGTTGTTCAACTTTTCAATTAAATGCTGTTTAGAAAGGTTTTTGCTGATGTTGGTCATAAACTTAGATTCGTAGCAGTACAAAAAGCATGTTAAGTTTTTGTGATAAGGTCATTTTGTCAGTAACTATTAGTGGTAGGTCAATGATATATGGTATGTAGATTGGTCTTGGGTAGTACATGAAAGTCTGTCATATGGCTTTTGTCCTTGACCTCAATTACACGGTCTAGTGATCATGTTAAGTTTTTGTGATTAGGTCATTTTCTCAGTGACTATAAGTGGTAGGTCAAAAATATTTGGTATATAGGTTGATCTTGAGTAGTACATGACAGTCTGTTTTATGGCTTTTGTCTTTGACCTCAATTTCACTGTTCAATGAACATATTAAGTTTTTGTGCTTAGTTTAGTTGTTGAGCAACTGTAAGTGGTAGGTCAATGATATATGGTATGTAGGTTGGTCTTAGGTAGTACACGACAGGCTGTCATATGGCTTTTGTCCTTGACCCCAATTTTACGAGCATGTTAAGTTTTTGTAATTAGGTCATTTTCTCAGTAACCCTATGTGGTACGTCAATGATCTTTGATATATAGGTTGGTCTTGGGTAGTACATGACAGTCTGCGAAAAGGCTTTTGTCTGTGACCTCAATTTCATGGTCCATTGATCATGTTAACTTTCCCAGTATCTATTACTGTAAGGTCAATAATATTTGGTATGCGGGTATTTCTTAGATGGACACGACAACCTGAGATTTGGCTTTAGCCCTTGACCTCATTTTCATGGTCTAGTGAATATGTTTGGTTTTTCAGTATCTATCTGTGGTAAGTCACTGATATTTGGAATTTTGGTTTTAGTTGATACATGACAGTCTGCTATATTGCTTTTGTCAGTTAAACTAATTTCACAGTCTAGAGAACATGTTACGTTTTCTGATTTAGTCAGTTTGAGTTTTCACATCAATTTTGCGACCAAGTAGGGACGGGCGAGAAATCAATTTGGGTCCATACTTGTTAATTTTTTAACCTTGTCTACCAACTTAGCGGAGACACTCGTACATGGTAAAAAATGTCTAGGTTGACAAACAGGCTGAAATAAATACTAAAAGAATAACATCGATCAGAAAAGGACTCCACAAAGTAAGTATGTTCAGAGTCACTGGGTCCTGACAGATTCCGTTTTATTTAAGGTGCACCGCTGATATCAGATTCCTCTGTCTTTTTTCCATACAACGTGTAAAATATTTTGCTCAGTTACACCCATTTTTCATGTTATATTCTAAAAGCATGTACCCTTTTTTGCAGGGAATTTTGGACAAAATTTTAAGAAATTGACATCTGTCCTTTAACTCGCTTCCCACGGATCTTCTCAACGATTCATTTGATCTTTTCTTTTGCTTCTACCAATTGATGTCCATCTTAGAGCAACTCATGAGATGGCAATTAGATGCATTCTATACAATTAACCTATCCATTACCACCGTTGTTTATTTCCAGCGAAGGAGGTTTGGCTTTGGTATGCCTGTATAACTCGAGGTTTGATATAGTGTAAGGCCAAAAGATTCTTAAAGTCTTCTCAGACACCTTGTTTGGAAAACATCAAGTTTTTATGTTAAGAAATGTGTCACAACCATGTAAAAGAATGCCAAGAATGTTGCTCTTACAAACGATGATGTGTGCTGATCATGGATGACCTAGAAGAGTTGCGCAGTAAGGGCTTTCAATAATTCTAGCTTTAGTTCGGTTCTCATTTACTTTAAAATACATTTTTGAATTCGCATCTGTGGTGATCTTACTACCCATATCGACAAACCCCCTGAATCTCCTCAATTTCTGCACTTTCTAATGAAATAATAAAACAGCAAAGTAACTGTTAATTTAGTTTCTGCATATGCACATTTCGACAGCTCATGTCTCTTCAGTGCAGATAAAATCAAAACATTGGAAGTCAATATACCGAGAGACGTGAAAAGCTGACACAGAACAATAAATCATCAGGATCTAAATGTGTTTTGAAGCGATAATTTTTGTCTCGCCTGCGACGAATGTCGCGAAGGCGAGAATTAGCGACCATAAATTCCGTCGTGGTCGTCGTCGGCAATATTTAGTTAACCCAAATGTTAAACTTTTTGTTTAATAACTTTCTCAAATAATGTTCAATATCAATGAAATTTTGACATAATATTCAGTGCAACTTCATTATTGAATCCCAATTTTAATTTTGAACAAATAAATTCCAGTTTTTCCGTATTTTGCCATTAGTTGGTCTTAGTTTTTTTACGATCTTTTTTTTTTTTGGTTTGCACCATATCTGAGACCTACATGCCATAGACAGATGATGATTGGAAAGTAGTTACATCTTCAGACGTAACCAACATCCATACCAGAATTATGTCAACTCCGCATCAACGAATTTGGTAAAATTTTCACTCTAGGTTCATATATCAAATAAAATTGGGATAAATTAATTTAATTTTGATGTAGAATTATTGCATATAGTCTATAGATGTGCAATAAGATTTGGGAATTTCATTCCGGTTCCAACTTTGGTAAATTTCCTGAAAAAGTCCAAGACTAACAATTTTTGAAATTTTTTGCGTACAATCAAATATTCTAGCAATTTTTCATATGATGCATAATTAAGAAAAATAAGAATCCAAACATGTGGTTCCAACTTTGGTAAATTTCCTGAAACTCGATCTCAAAGACCAGTAATTTTTGGGAATTCTTGTTAGAAACCATGCCTTTTGGATGCATTTTAGTCAAAACAAATATTTTCAATTGCAAGATTTCAAAAATGTTGATTCGAATCTTTTTAAATTTCCTCAAACTCTCAAAGAAATTTTTTGGAATCCTTGTTAGCAACGACACTTTTTGGATAATTTTGGCCAAAGCAAATATTTTCAATGATTAGATTTCAAAAATTTTTTGTTTCAATTTTGGTAATTTTCTTGATACTCTTAAAGACCAGTTATTTCTTTTAATTCTACTTACCAGCCACATCTTAATAAAGGCCAAATTTTAATGACAATGGAGTGAGCAGGCGAATCACTAGGTTCCGCGGAACCTTTACGAATTTTTTTAAATATTGACTTATGCCCTTACTACACAACTAAATTATATATATATATATATATATATATCAAGAGTTGTCGCGCGTTGGCCGAATCTTTGAAATTGGTGCTATGCTATATCATATCCTTTAACTTAAATTTGTACTAGGCCAAGTAACCTGAATAAGTAGATTATCATCCAGTAAAAGTAAAAAAAATGGCAGATGAGAGGATTTAATTTTGCTTTTTACTATTTAGTATTCACCATTTTTTATGGTTTATCATCCTTCTTTGGGATAATATCTTTTGACAATTTGTATTTATGAAGACTGTTGTTAAGATCTTAAAAAATCGGTTATAAATTGAACATAACGAATGAATATATTACCGTGTTGTCTGATAATTTAAAACACTGTAAAGTTCGATGCCGTTCAAGTCCGGTTTATAAACATTATGTCTACTTCAAACGTGATGCTTATTGCAGTCTTACAATTAAGAGAAAAAAGTTGCCGAAATGGCCATATGCAGAAACTAAATTTGCAATAACTTCTGCATTATGTTATTTAAGATTTGTAAATTCCATAGAGAAAACACATGGGTATTGATGGTGACTTTGAAATGGAGAACAACAATAATCAATTTACAATAAACCCCAAAGTTATTTCGGTATTATATAACAAAATACCGAAGTTACTATGAATTTAATTTCTGCATATGCGCATTGTTTAAAGCTGAGTATATTTTTCCTAAGCTGAGTATATTCTTTCTAAGCTGAGTATATTTTTCCTAAATCCTGTCCGTGTTACTTTTATATCAGCTGATCAAGACCAGGAAAGAATGACATTCTCTTTTTTCTGTCATTCTTATCTTAATTTTGCACGAATTTATTTTTCTAAAAGGAGGTTGTAAGCCTAATTCTCTCAACCCATCCATTATACAGTCCATTGTACAGTGTTTATACCTCTCCCTTGATCAAAACTCTTTGATTCACTGTAGAAATTGAATGTTTTCTTGTTCGGGTTACGGTTGAGAGGAAGACTAATGTTTCTTTTCGGTTGCTTTTTTCCCTTTACATAATTAAACTCTTTAACCTTCTGTATGAGAAAAATCTGTGTACTGAACTTCTTATTTTATTATCTTTATATGGTGTATCATCTTAAGAAACTCTAAGATAGATGGTTCGGGGTTAACAAAATGGATAATGTTTTAATATAATATATAAATGATAACTTAATTAGCTATATGTAAAATCGAGACAATTTGTTTATCATGTAATCAAAATAGGAGGTTCGCATGTTTAATATTTACAGAAAAACACTGCAAGGTTCAGAGCCAATATTAAAAAATGGATGCACTTTGTCTATATAATATTGTGAAAAACTATTAATAATAAGCAGTAAAATCCAGAAGAAAAGTACAAGCAAAATGAGAAGTACATATGCCTAACGAATGTAGAAACAACCCTCATCGTTTTAGACTTTAAAAAATGTGAGAAGAGTTAATAAGCAATATTGTTGGCGGCACATACAAAATTTAGATGCTTAGTTGTATTCATGATTTGTATTTAACAAATCATTCGATCCGTTCTTGCTTGTTACGCAACTTAATCATGTTTTTCAACTGTTCTTTGTTCTCCGTCATTCACCTAGAAATATTCTATGATCTTGCTGATTATAACATGTATCAATTGGCTGGAGTCACTACAAATTAAAAGGCACTATTTTTATAGTACTATTTTCGAGGTCTGTCAAACATTGGAATAGTGTAGTGCCCCTGACAATATTATGACTTTGACATTTAACAAAATCTGGGCACACAGAAGCTATACTTAATCGTCATATAAGCGGGAGGTTGATGCATCATTAAACCTGGTTTAACCCACCATTTTATTTATAAAATGCCCGTTCCAAGTCGGGAACATGACGGCTTGCCAAAAATGTTCTGTGTCGGATTGTGTTCCTCTGATTCAGTCGAATTTTATACGGATTTATCTTACTGGTCTCTTCCTTTGATCGATTCGGACTTTTGTTGTCACTTTTATTTGGTTATAAAAACACATCCGAAAACGTTTTTACATTCGAACATGTATTAGGTCTTGAAATAATTTTTGACTGATTATACAGAGAACAATATGGCAAGAAAATTGTCTCGTACTTTCATCGTACAATATAACTAAATTTTGGGTGCCGTTAAATCAAAAAGGCAAAATAACACATAACTATGATCTTTCAAAATGACGTTTTCTGGGGTAGTTTTATTAAAATCATACATCAAAAGTTAACGTTTTTCATCAATTTGCAACCACAACAATGCCATTTGCCTGTTTCTTCGACGGATTGGTCTTTAATTACAAAACATAGGAATTTTTCATCTAAAAGTTTGAAGACAAAGGGCCAAATTCAAATAGCTGTAAAATCCGAATGTAGGTACTCCAACGAAAAAATTGAATGTTCAAATTGAATGGATATAACGGTGCCAAAAGATAGTTATCTGCTTCAATAATTAGACATTAAACTTTCAATCTCCAAAAAATTAAGATTAAGGATACATTAACATCATTAAAAAATTACAATTTGTCCACTTCCGGTATTTTATTTTCTTCGTATTACCAGTTCTATAAGAGCCAAGGAAAAACTGGTTCAAAAATTATTTGGAGTTACGACGCTTTGACTACTATTTAAGATTAATTTCGACCAAAATTCGAGAAAACTGCAAAAACATGTAAAAGTTAAAATTGCCGTGCACCTACGTGCATTCATGAATCCATTTGAAACTTTGCATTTAAAAAAGTATAGGTTGTAATTTAAATACAACACTTAACGTGCGTCTTCATGCACCATGTCATCATTGTGTATTTGTGCATTGAAAATCGAAAAATCATCAAAATGTGCTTAAAAAATTCTTCGTTGCAGTGCCTAGTTAATATTAAATAACATCAAGTAAGTGAAATCGTATATTTCATTTTGTAAATTGACATCGTGATCTAATGTCAATGGGAAAATGTAATTGATTGATTGATTGAATGATTGATGATTTACGCCAACTTCAGCAATATTTCAGCTATATCGTGGAAAATGCAACGAAACCCAAGTATATGAAATTACAATATGTCAAAAAGATGGTATTTAGGTTTCGTGCGATGCATGTAAAATGTAAGACTGCAAATGGTTATATCATGTACAGCATTTATTTAAACAATGCTAAACCTCCACGTCTTAGACGTGATAGTTCCAAATTCATTTTTCGCCACACAGTTGTAACTGCCACTGTCGGTAGGGGATGTATTCCTGACCGTCAGAGTACCATCTTTAATGAAGTATCCCAGTGTTGTGTTTACAGGCTTTCCATTGTGTAGAAAACTAATTGTCGGAGGCGGAGTTCCGAAAGCTGTACATTGGATCTGCACAGAAGTTCCACTCCTAAGTTCTAGATCTCTTGGTACTGTTCTAAACGACGGAGGTGCTAAAAATAATGATAAAGGACAATGACTTAATCTATATTTTTTTAAATACTGAAATCTTTTCTGCTTACGAGAGCTTTCTAAAAGGTATCTTGATCACGGGACTATCAAGGGGGGGGTAATTTTTTATTACGAGGCGTATTTAGCACTACTTATTCGAGTATTATAGTATCAGTCTTCTTGATTATTCAATTATCATATTTGGTGAACATGAACTCAAACTACCACAAATTTAGTAAATAATTATTTATCACATATACAAAAAATAATATTATTCCACTCGTGTCTCCCGCTGAAATCATATTCCCCTTATTCGAAATTCTCTAGATTTTACGTTATAAATATTAATGAGTGAAGCAATAATAAATACAGCTCGCTGCGGCATGTATCAACAGGCTTACCTGTCAAAAGTACAGTTGTAACTCGGACATATTCACACTTTGCCGCGTACAAATTCCATTGTCAGTTTCAATTAGTTTATTTGTGTTGTCATGTCAATTTCAAAAATCAATAAAACAAATTTATTTCAGCAACGGCAATGCCTTTTCTGTGAGTGCAGTGAACTTTTAAGTTCTTTAGTCCTTATTACTCAATTAGATTTCCATCGGCGGATGTAGCCTCCGAATATAGGGGATATTCCGGTGGATTTTTTGTCAGTTTTTTGTCATTTTTTTCCGGCATTCTTCAAGATCATTTACAAATTTTCAGAAAAGATGGAGGGGATGCAGAAATCCCCTCTTGATATCGCCGCCAATAATTTGTATATATTAAATTTTGTGGTGGAATAAAATATTTATTTGCCATGCATGATGGAGATATGAAGATTTGTTTACCCTCGGGGAATCATGGCGATGCCTTCGGGAAATATGATTCCCTCGGGTAAACAAATCTCGGGAAATATGATTCCCTCGGGTAAACAAATCTCGGGAAATATGATTCCCTCGGGTAAACAAATCTTCATATCTCCTACATGCATGGGAAATAAATGTATATTAATGTTTACCCCTTGACGAGCCTTTTACGATTTGTCACTGTTCCTACACATACTATACCTCCCGTAAGGACATTAATGACCTGTTCCGTGGTCCCAACTTTATTCGTTGCTACACACTTATATTTTCCGACATCATTTGTGCCAAAATTGGTAAACATTTGTATTTTCCCATTACTCGTGTCGACTTCTGTTGCACTTCGTCTTCTTGAAATTTTAGAAATTGTTACTTTCGGTTTGGGGTTTCCTGATGCCTCGCAACTGAAATTTGTATTTGACCCTTGTACTACGTATATTTCTGATCTCAAGGCAGCTCTGAACTTTGGTGGCTCTGCAATATGAAAAAAAACTAAATGAGCAAACAATTGTCTTTTTTATTTCTTTAAATATAATTTCTTCGTAAACAAAAATCTACCTAACAATAGTATTTTTCAACTTTTATTTTACTTACAGACGTTAATAATTATAGTTCCTTTCTATTTGGTGGCATGTCGGCATTTATTATGCCAAGATAAGTTATTTCTATGTTTGGCATCAGCGCGCGCGCATTGTAAATGTGTGATTTTATAATGAAACAAACAAGGGGTGTTTTTCGTTTTTGCTATTTAATAGCATTTTAAGGTCATTTAAGAGGACCTCAAATATACATTACTTTACAAAATCTTGCAAAAATGTTTTAAAGGACTGATATAAAATGAAATCGGGAAAAAGTTAGCAATGATAAAAAAAATTCACTTGATTCAATCGAAATGTGAGAAGACTGTCTTTTATTGAACATTGGTCACATCAAAGTGTTTTATTTTCAAAAATTCTCTCCTTGTTTTTTATTTATTTTTTGTTCGTTTGCAGCATACGCTCCTACATTTCTGAAATAAAATTGACGCCAAACAGAGAATTAAATTAGTTTAGCCTTATTCAAAAGGCAGATAAACTAGTTACGACCCTCCGAATTGTTATTGCAGTACTTATTTCCTCTTTCAACTACTGCGTCACTCTAAAAGAACACAATATTTCAGATCGAGGAGGACCATGTTATGTTTGGAACTTCGAGATAAAAACCAATTAGCATGCCTGCGCTAATATACAATTGCGGCCCTTGGAAGAGGTAAATTTCCCAAATTGTCAACTGTACCTAGGTTATTTCCAGAGGTGCAGTTGACAATTTGAGATATTTATCGAATTAAATTTCATGGATGTAGTTGTTTTTTTTACCGAACAAACATTGGAAATATTTTTCAGCAGACATTGTAACACCCTAGCTTGAGTTATTCCCCAGTGAATAATAGGGTTATTGCATGGACATTGCAACCTACTGGAGTTATTTAACAGTGAATAATTGGGTTATTGAATGGACATTTTTGGGTTTATTCCCCGATGAATAATAGTGTTATGCACTACTAGCAACGATTAAGAGTGAAAATATCCAAATTACTTTACGTCATGTGACTCTGTTTCAACATATAAAAGTGATTCTTTATTATGTATTGTATAATATTTAGTTCTTAAATCGAAACTCCAATCGAGACTTACAAAGTTATTACCGATAATCAAGTGAACATTTAATAGGGAAATGCTAATATGAGTTGTTAAAAGTTTTTTTTTTAATATGGACTTATTACTCGATATGGTAACTTTTATCGGGAGAGCTGTTTTGCATTTCATGTTTTGCGTCTTTTTTTTAAACCTTTTGTATTTCGTTGGGTAGGGGGTTTGAAGGTATAGAAGTAGAGAATTCGCGGATCAGTTTTTACTGATACTGTTCATATATGTAATATCAATTATAATTATTTGTATTTCGTGAGAATAAAAATATAGAGAATTTAAAGGTACAATACAGTATATGTCAATGGACAAAATTAAAAAGATTGCTGTATTTGCAATTATGAATAAATAAAAACTTAGAAATTGGTAAAAAAAAAAGTCTTACTTAAACACTGACAGCCATCAGGGATCATCTTGATGTCCTTTCCAGATTTGCCCATTGGTCCTCTTTCTCCCTTGGGGCCGGATATACCTTTGTTACCTGGATTTCCTCTGTCCCCATTTGATCCTTTAAGACCGGGTAATCCTGGGTCCCCCTTTAGTCCTGCTGTACCAGTTTCACCCATTTGACCCTGTATCAACCAGCACAGAACACAAATATATATATATTTATTTTTTATCAACTTTTAAACTTGTACATAGTAGAGTCTTCAAATATGTTAAAAAATGAATTTCCAAGACGTCGATATGATTGACATCAAGATTGAATTAGAGGCTTAAAAAGCCATGGTCTTATTCAAAATCACTGTAATTAATCAAAAGAAGTTTAAAATTCTATCATTTACAAGTCGGTTATCGCATGGATCATAAAAATATACCTCTACAGTCTGAAAGGTTACATAATTAAGTTCCTACTGAAACTGGAAAATTTTAACCTGTTTGACAGAAGAACCACAACAATCTCCGACTTCAACAGAAACATTCTATTTTTGGATTATCCATGTGTCATTTTTAACTCGAAGCCATGAAATGGCTGGAGAGATGTTAATATGAATGACAAGAAAAAATCACGCGAAGCTTCAAGCCTATTAACAGCTCTAAAAGGTCATCTCCGTGCTTCCGATAAAACATAGTGCGCAAGTTTCTTTCAAAATCGTATACATTATGTTTTTAAGTTATATTTCTTCATTTTCTTGAGTTGAATACGGTGTTGTTATGTTAAATTAAAAACAATATGCATGTTTATCAAATTACTCGTTTTTTTATATTGCGTCTCGGATCAACGAACCTGTCGCGCAGTAATTGTCAAAGATTAATAACATTTGTTTACCTGTGACAGTGTATTGCATTTAATCGACATGCGAAATCACACAATCGTATTATTTTCACATATTACGGAATAACTTAATACATGCAGACGTATGCAGCAGTTCTTTGGATGGCTACGAAGTTTTGCCATGTGTAGATTTTTAGGGCTTCGAGATTCAGCTCCATCGGAGCTTTGATATTTGATTCTCATACAACTGATGAACGGTTACTCCTTGAAGCCCGTAAATTACATAACAAAATTGACTGTTAACCGTAAATGCAATATGGGAAGTTTTGTATTCTGTTCAGGCGCGGATGCAGGGAATTTGAAAAGGGGGTTCCAATTTATAAGTGAAAGGAAATTTCACCGAGCGGAGTGGGTTGCGATAATTTTTGGGGTGTATCTTATTAAAACATCAGGATATTGAGTAAAAAAACATGAATGTCCAAAAATAAAAAAGGGAGTTCTGGGTGTTCAAAAGAGGAGGGTTCTAGCCTCGGAAACCCCTTTTGGATCCGCTATTTCTATGACACAGAAAAAAAAACAAAAACAAGAGACGGACGACAGATGAGAGAGGTAACCGAATGAAAGGCACATTGCTACGAAAAGAATATCATACAATATATATATACTATATGATCTTGCTTCTTCTATAAATAAATGTATAAATAATAATACATTACGATGTAATAAGAAAATCGCCAAGCCTGAAGGAATATACAAATGTGCAAGGTGATATCACGAAAAGTTTTGTCAAAACAATTGTCATAGATTAATTGGCTTTGCTCTTTTGCTTCTACCTTAACCTATCGTGAAAACTTAAGCATATGATTGTATGGCAACCAGGTTTTTCAAAACAGAGTAAGTAAACCGGACCGTCAGTCTAAAACTGCAAATAAAGGAAACCTCTTATTCGTTTTGTTTGTTTTACCGACTGCAAAATTTGAAAACATTTTTTTTAATCCATCGATACTAAACATACCTGTATTCCTGCTGTACCTTTTTGTCCCTTGACGCCTCGAATTCCAAACTCCCCTTTTGCACCTTTCGGTCCTTGTGGTCCTAATTCACCAATATCACCCTGGTCTCCCTTTTCACCGGGTATGCCCTTCAGACCAATATTACCTTTTTGTCCAGGAGTTCCCTGTTGGCCAGGTTCTCCTTTTAGCCCAGCTTCTCCCTGCTCTCCCTTCTCTCCTGTTTAGACACAAAATAATTGCAGTTTATTTGCTGTTAAAGCCAATTGTGGATATATAAAGGACTGCAGTACAAATATATTCTCGTCTTCCTTGAGATTGTGGCACCCCTCCTTGCCTACCTTGTGATGGGGTATTCATTTAAGCAACATACATTTCATAAACTTTGACCGAGAGATTGCTTACATTTTAGTAGTCAAGTATTGTTTTCCGATTTTTCTACCACATCGACTTTCTATTTACAGGCCACAATCATCTTCAGTATCAAGGGTTTGGCTGAGGGTGTAAATATTTCAGTTCTATGGAGACGCATTTCAATCTTGACTCCGGCAACATCAGTTGCTATTGTTATTTTTATATATTCCTGAGATAAATCATTAAATGAATGACTCCGACACATAAGGCTGTTTAAGCGCCTTTAATGAAAAAGGGACTTTCTGGTATCATTTTACAGATCACCTATTGTGGGTTTAGGGTGTAAATGTTTTAGTATGAATACTCCCAATGAAATACTTTACCTGTGATTCCTGTTGGTCCTTTGTCTCCAGAATCACCTACAATGGTAGAAATTACATTTGTGTATATCCCTTACGCCAATGAGGAATCAAAAACATATTATTAATCATGATTATGGTCATGATTATTATGCTTTATGAGAAAAAATCCACATAATTTGAAATGCAATGGGAGAATCATGGTAACATTTCAAAAAATCATTCCCCCTTGTCGCACTTTGTTGCGAAATTATGTTCAGTGTCTTATTGTGCAGGGTTAGAACCGATTCAATAAATCTGTCCCCGCCGTCAGCTTGTGATGTGTGTATCTTTTGTCAGCTTCTGTTTTAAAGAAAACACAATGTCATCAAATCAGACAAAATATTATATACATTCGTACACAATGTAGCATTGTGTCATCTTTTTACAAAGGAACTGTCAATTATTGATATATTCTTTATTCTTTATTCAAATACTTCTAACCCATTTGGGTTGTAGTACATCACATTTATAAGAACAAAACATAAAAGAATTAATGTTTACAGTTATTTGTCTCCTCTCCTCAGTTCTAATGACTGTTGTAAAAAAGAAACGACTGTTTTAATTTTTTCAGAGGTTGACGGATTTAGTATAATAGTCAACTTTTTTAACTGATTCAGGGAATTAAAATTTAGCTGAGTTCTCATATAATATTCTAAAAGTTGCTTTCTACAAGATTGATTAATTGCACAATTAAAGAAGAAATGTTTCTCATTGTCCAAGACTTTACATGTTTACATAGTCTTTCCCCTCTGGGTATCTTATAGTATCTACCAGTTTCTATTAACAACTCATGGTCACTAACTCTAAATTTTGTTATAAGTTTTCTGTTTTCCTTATTGGGATGAGATAAATAATCTGTTTTTTCATTATTTATTTTTAGGGTTTTATACAGAAAATTTTTATTTTGTTCATTTAATTTAGCAATTTTATCACTTATCAGGTTTTTATAATATTCAGTTACAGAATTTTGAATTTTAGATTTCAATTTAAGTGTTTGTTTGTATGAATTACATTCAATCAGACACAATTTTTATCAAAATTTATTTCTTCTGTAACACTTTGTGCATAAGTATACCATGAGTAGGTACCATGTTCATGCAACATTTTTGATAAATCAAAAGCTTCTTTAAGAAAGGGGTTTATATTATTGCAATACTATTATTTAATCTCGAAAAATATTTTAAAGACTGGATTTTTATATAATTTTCAATAGGCAGAGAATTAAGTTCTGCTCTAACAATTAAGTTTGTTGAGCTTTTCTTAATTCCTAAAACTTTTTTGATAAAGTTCAAATGAAGCTTTTCAATAGGCGACTTATCAACAAATGCTTAAGTATCAACGTCGCTATGGTTTTTAACAGCACGAGATCTAGCTCTAAAAATATATAGAAGCCAAGAATGAATCAGTCACAACATCTCTGCATTTGAATGGTCAAGAAGGTCAGGTAGGGACACGTTTATTGAATCGACCCTATTTTGTGTTGGTTGCTGAAGAAGAAAACGATTTTACAGAAGCTGCTTGTGTTTGTTATTTTTATGTCCGTTATCATCATATAAACCCTAGCTCTAGCAATGGACTCCCGCAGATGTTGCGAGGTGGCTTGCATGGTAAGTTAGTTATTCTCCCGTTGCCGCACCTTGTTCCGGAATTATATTGTATGTGTATACTTTTGTGTTTGGTTGCTGATGAGTAAAACATTTTCACAGAAGCTGCTTGTGTTTTTATTTTTTAAGAGAAGTTGCCCGCACAATCGCAGCAAAATTTTAACAAATCTGATGGAGTAAGTTGTAATTGGTATTACCAAAATGCATAATAAGTTGGAAAGATATCTTCATCTAATAGCCCTTGATGTAACAAAGGGAATAACAGGAAACGTCTACAATGGCTGCTAATTGCTGTCAGATGCCATGATCTGCCACGGAACTACACAGGAAAAAAACAAACAAGACAAAGGACAAACGTAAACAATCTCGGGACAGTCGGACTTTCTACCGCCACTAGTATGAATTTCATATGAATAAATCAATGCATAATTGGGTTATCATTCGATATAGAAGTGATCGCAGATGGGCTGACGGATGAACCATTCTAAAAAATTACCAGAAAGCAGATAAACTTCAAATCAAACAGTCTAGGACTTCGATCATGCTTGAAGCTGCATTCCAAAAATCTAAAGACAAGTGATAAGTAGTTGCTGAGAAAAGTGATACCAATATTTCCACCTATTGGTCACAGGTGACAAATATGAACTAAGTCGGCAAACAGACAGGAAACGCCCGAGATTAAAACCGACGGTATCATGGGATCTCATGCTGATGCTGCATACCAAATACCAACGTGAACTGCTACAAAAATATTTCCCCCGCCTTCAACATTCACCTGATACTGCCAATGATAACAAAAAGATATGATAAGTAGTTGCCGAGAAAACTGTTACGAAATTTTTGGTACGATTTATGTCAAATATTAACCAAGCCTGCATACAGGAAGTAGACAGGCGAACGACTTTATATATGCTGTATACGAAATATAAAAAGGCTGTGGTAAACACATGTAGCTGAGGAGAAAAATGTTGCAAAAATATTTTCCCCGCTTTCGACATTCACCATGATGCTGCATATCTAATAATATCTCTTTTGGTTTTTGGCCTTATTTTGTGTGTGTTATTTCTGCCATTTCTGGTACATGTGGTACAAATGTAGCAGGATTTCTGCCATTTCTGGTACATGTGGTAAAAATGTAGCAGGATTTCAATCGAATCATTAGTTTTGTTTATTCCATCTTATTTTTTTTATCATTTTGCGGTTAATGAATCACTATCTAGGACAGGGGTGGAAGCACCGGTGGATCCGAAAAAGGGGGTTCGAGAAAAGGGTTCCATGTCATTTTTTACCGATTTTATTTTTGGTCTGTTTTGCACTAAATAAAAAAAAATCAAGAAAGGGGGGGGGGGCAATTTTTCCAGAAAAATATTGTGTTCAAACCCCCGGCCCTGACAACCCCCCCCNGGAACCGACAATGGGCATTTTGTTTATATAATAGACATGCGCCTTTTACGCTAATTCAATAAATATTTTTTATTATATGTTGTGATTGTCTTTTGTTCAGTCATTTTGTCGGGCAACGGATGACAGCGATTGTAAGAACACTTTGCCAGCTAATTTTATTTTTGTCGACTATCGACCATCCATGACATGATACACATAGATGTACCGTTGCTCGACATCTAGCAATGAATTCCGCTAAAACCGGGGCTGGGGGTCGTCTTGAACTTACTGTGAGGTACGAGAAAAGCCCATTGTTGAAGGACTCCTGGTGACTTCAAGATGAAGAACAACATTAAAAGCGTTCTTCCATTGTTTGTTTTTGCGATGTGTAAAATGTATTTGTAGAGACATTGTCTCATGTGCATTTACCCATATCCCTTTATTGATTATTTAAGATTGGGGTATGTTTCTCCAGCAGTGTGGAATCCGTAAGGAGATTCCCCGTGCAAGAGATGTATGCTCTCAATACATTTTAGTTATGGTCAATTTAGAGAATTTCTCATATGGATGATTTATCATACTTTCAAATTTTGGCATTTTATATATTTTGTAATTTCAAAATGTTATCCTGACCACATGTTTATTGTGCCCACACCTCATGATTTTATTATGCTAAGTTTTCTTACTATAGATTCAATGAGTGCCCTGTGGTTGATTATAATGTTGTGATTGTTTTGTTCGGTCTTTTTTTCAGGTTACGGATGACAGTGATTGTAAGAACACTTTGCCAGTTCATTTTATGTTTTGGACAATTATTTGGACATTTATGTTTGTGGACAATCCTGCATCCATGACATGATAAACATGGATGTCGCGTTGCTCGACATCTAACGATAAATGCCGCTCAAACCGATGCTATGACACTGGTGCCGTCTTGAACTTACTATGAGGTATGAGAAAAGCTCATTGTTGAATGCCTCGTGTCGACTTCAATATGAAGAACAACAATAAAAGAATTGTTTTCCAATGCTCACTTTTGCCATTATTTGTAGAGACTTTGTCTCATGTGCATTTACCCCATATCCCTTCATTGATTATTCATTTCCCCTTTGCCGCACTTTGTTTCGGAATTATGTTCAGGGGCTGATTGTGTATCTATTGCTGAAGAACACGTTTTTACAGAAGCTGCTTACGTTTGTTATTTTGATGTCCGTTATCATCATATAAACCCTAGTTCTACCACATGCTCCGCAAACGGAGCACCTGTTTGTTTGCATGTTTTTTTTTGTTGTTTTTTTATTCTGTCTTCTGGTATTTCGTTTTTGCTCCAACTCTACACTTTGATTTATGTAATCTTGTGCTTTGTTTTCTCGGTATGATATTGCCGATGAAGAAATTAATCTACAGTGAGTTCTGTATTCAGTGCAATGTATCGATGCGACTGCTGATGGACTTTTAGTCTCCGAGGGTATCCACCAGCCTAGTAGTCAGTCCTTTTAATTTGGTGCTGTGCTGACCCGAAATCCGATTTTATATGGAAACTTATAATATCTTAATTTTAATAAATTTTGTTGAAAACTAAGGAGTATCTCCCTCTTGCAAAGCTCTCTTCATAGCTGATTTTGACTTTCCATTTACATCATATTGGTTATTTGCCCTATATCAGTTTTGTCTTTGAGCTAATGGTCTTCCAAATGTTTAGATTTCTATCTGCACTAGAGACATAAGTTGTCGAAATGGTCATATGCAGAAACAAGATTTACAGTAGGTTTGGTATTAAAAAAGGTAGTTGAATTTATATTCTTTTCACCATTGTATATATATAATCATCAGAAAAAAATATTGCTGTTTCAGCTGCACTATGAGAAATTATACTATCACTTTCTGATTTATGATTATTTCTGATCAATGTCTATTTCTACAAAGTATTACCAAACTATGTTTCTTTGAAATTGTGAATATAACCACAACTGGGTGAGTTTTGTCTTCTTTACCTCTGCGATAGTGTTTACAAATGACCAACTTTTTAAATGTATTAGAGTTCATGTTGTACATTTGGTAGGAACTCCAACGAAAAAATTGAATGTTAGCATTCAATGATTATAACGGTGCAAAAAGACAGTTATCTGCTTCAATAATGAGAAATTAAACTTTTAATCTCCAAAAAATTTAGATAAAGGACAATTTGGCCACTTCCGGTATTTTTTTCTTCGCATTTACAAGCTCTGTTAAGGGATAAGGAAAAATTGATTCAAAATTATTTTGATTTACTGCGCTTTGACCACTAATTAAGATTAACCACGACGAAAATTCAAGAAAACTGCAAAAACAAGTAAAAATTAAAATTGCTTGCACAAACGTGCATTCATGACGTTGCAGTTAAAAAGTATAGGGTGTAATTTAAATACAACACTTAACGTGCGTCTTCATGCGCCATGCCATCATTATGTATTTGTGAAATGAAAATTGATAAATCATCAAACTTTGCTTACAAAAATTTTCGTTGCAGAACCTACATTTGTATAAAAAAAGTAGTTAATTAATGGTATGAGCATGCTTATTACCAACTGGGCAAGGATTGTCTTTGTGCTGGCAGTGTTGTGCAAATATTTTTTCCTAAAATAAATGCAAAGTTTCCCATATTAATATAGGCATAAAAAGTTAAATGGTTTGATGTTTTGAAAATGTTGCTTTAGATGACAGATATCAATAATGACACTTTTGCGACAATGACATGTTACAGATATTTTCATGAGCCCCCCCGGTAATAATACTAGCAGCCTTTTCTCATACCTGTCATTTTCGGAAATCTTCATGGGGGTTTCATCATGTTTCCCAAAATGTAAAATCCTAAAAAAGGGTTATTAGGGGTCTGATGGTATATTTTGTTATCTGTGAATATACTAATGATTCTAGGTATTCTTTGCTTCTGGATTTTGTCATATTGCTTTAAATTTGCAAATCCAAGGGGATTTTCCCCCATAATGGGGATTACATGACAGGTATGACTTTTCTACGTGACGGAATAACGATCTCATGTACAAATACAGTTGATACTTTAAGACACTAACTATATATTGTATTTTTATCCCTGGGCTTTCATTCATGGTTTTGTTGGTGCCTGTGATTTAAATTTTCATTCACTTAAATGTTTTTCCAGTTGTATTGTCTTTTTTAATGATGCATCATGTCTTCTTGTACATGTACATTCCCAGTGTTTCTCTGGCTATAGTCTGTTTCACTTCCTTTAGATAATGGAATTTTGTAGTTTTCTGCTATATTTGAGCACATTTTTTTCTAATATTATGTACAGTTCCTAAATACATAACTGAATAACTAAATACCGAACTTGCTGCAAATTTAATTTCTGCATATGGCCATTTCGACAACTTATGTCTCATTAGTGCAGATAAAATCAAAACATTCGGAAAACCATAATGTCAAAGCTGCTTAAAACTGATAGAGAGCAAGTAACCAATATGATCTAAATTGAAAGCCAAAATCAGCTAAGGACAGAGCTTTGCATGAGGGAGATACTCATTAGTTTTCAACAAAATTTACAAAAATTTAGATATTGCAATTTTTCAAAAAAATCGGCTTTCGGGTCAGCACCGAAGTACTGACTACTGGGCTGGTGAATACCCTCGGGGACTAACAGTCTACCAGCAGTGGCATCGACCCAGTGGTAACAAATAACTAAATACCGAACTTGCTGCAAATTTAATTTCTGCATATGGCCATGAAAAAAGACATTGCTACAATTAAAAACATACCAAGAACACTCTGTATATGCGAGTTTTTGTCCTTTTTGCAACATACGTTAATGCTGCGGTCAAGGAATTGGCGAAACTTTTATTGTAATGAAATCACGATTAACACCCCAAGCTTACAGAATGTTAGATTCATCGACGTGAAATGTCTACATTGTAGATATATCAGACGCGAAACCCTGACAAATGTATACAATGTTGTCTTTGCACGACGTCGAGTCAGGGAAAGGGTAGAGCTCGGGGTGTAAAAATTAATGACGCTAAACTGAAAGTTGACCACAGCAATAAACAGTCTACATCTTGAATTTTACATTTCGGGTCAACATGCAAAGTCATTAAATCGACATGCAGTCAGTCAATTAAAGCTTTGTTCCAGTACTTGGTTATTACCAAAATTTCTATAGAAACTTTGTCTCCTGTGCGTTTACTCCACACCCTCTCGCTTAATTAAAAATAAACATACCTGAGCCAATAGCATTTCTCCTAGAAGTCCAGTAGACCTTTTATTCTCTAATTGTCTTCGTTCTCGAACCTTTCAAAATTGAGAAATGCATATGAATAATGGCAGCATATATTGTAAGTCCCATTAAATATTAGTAAAGTTTGTAAAGGAGGTGGGGTTGGTCTCTGGAATTAAATCCGTTTGACACCTATGCAAAAGATCTTTTTCTACAAATACGGTCATCTACTTCGTGGAGACAAATTAGACCCTTTAGACTGATAAAAAAAAAGAGTTTTTTTTTTTCAAATGTTCAAATGTTCATTTACCCCATAATTCAAAAAACGCCTTCTCTCTTCATATTTTGATGAAAACAAATACATGTATATGGTTATAACGGAAGTGGGGCATTTTCCCCCTTTTAATCAACGAAATCAAAGCATTTCCTCTCCCTTTCAGATATAAAAGTGATTTTAATACAAAGGAGAAACATTTATCTTTCAGATATTAAATACGGTTCAAATGGAAGCTCTTTCTCTAAAAATGCAAAAGAAATGAACTTTCGCAACAATTCGAATGATTTAAGCCTTTTCCCCGCTTCCGATTCTATCCGAACTTTAAGTTTAGCTTAGGGGATTTTCGGGAGGGGGGATGGCTTGGGCGTTTTTTTTAAATAACTAATTTAATCTTGGTGCCAGTGAAAATAAATATTTTAATCCTACTGATCATGAAAATAAATAATTTAATGTTGTTCTGAAGAATATTTTTTTGTTGCAACTGTAAATGAATAATTTGATGTTACATGTACATTGGTGAAAATAAATAATTTGTTCGAATATTTTAATGAAAATAAAAAAAA
>MJUU01016218.1:146887-162469 GCA_002080025.1 Modiolus philippinarum | reverse complement strand
CCCCCCCCCCCCCCGAAAATCAAATGGTCGTCCCCGTACAATTTCTCTTACACTTTGAGAAATTAAGATAATTTTGATGTTTTCTGTTTTGTGCAAATTTTAGTGGATATACAAAGATAAGTACTAGCCCATTTACTATTTGTCCGGTTTTAGTGAATATTGACACAGGTAAATATAAGAGAAGTAGCCAGTATTGAGTAAACACATCTTACATTGGATTCTGACAGTTCCCGAAGTCGGTTACCCAAGTCTTTGTCAAGTTCCTCTATATCAGTCAGTGTACAAAACTCGATGACGGTTATGGAAACGAAAATACTGGCTTGCAGCACTGTGAAAATAAACAGAGTCGACAGCCACGGTGATTTACATTCTTCGTTAGCCATTTTATTGTCTATTTCAATGACAAGATAAGGAAATACATGTACTTGAAGATATAACATTTGGTAAAATTAAGGCCAGATAAATACTCTCTATTGTAATACACCTGAATGGAAAAATTCGTTGAATGTGTAGCGATAAGTTTTTTTTCATCAGGTAAAAAATGTATCTCCACGGAAATCTCTACTGATTAAAACGTATTATACCTTTTCATCAAATTGCATATATTTGACATCCGTCTGCATATTGAATTGAAGACTATTAGTGCCAGGGTTTGCGTTTTTATAACGACTAAACGAACTCCTTTTATTGACTTAAAATAAAACACCAACTAATAGGGTTCAACACCTAGACGGTGGCATTGACTCTTTTATGGCTCGGCCAACCTCTAAAATCACGAACAACCATGACTTTTTTAAGATCAGTTTCATTTATCCATTCATTTAACTAGTTCACTTACTTGTATAAAGGACTTGGTTAATAATTACACAACAGTAAATGACATAGAAGGCAATACAGTATAACAAAATTTGGACTGCAAAAGGGTTATGATATGGACCAGGGAAACTGATATGACCGAGCCGAAGGCGAGGGTCATATCGTTTTCTGGTCCATATCACAACTCGAGGGCAGCCCAAATTTTATGATATTGCCTTCTATGTCGTTTGCTGTTGTGTTTATTGCATTGAGGAAATATTAATCCATATAATACAGCAAAAAGGCACTGATCTTATGCTTTATTCAACAAAAAACAATAATATTAATCGATGTTCTAATGTAGTAAATAAAATAAAAATAAAAATATTGATTTAAACCTAGGTATCAAAAATTTAACAACACAATAGATACATCAACAAACGAACATACACATGTACTATGTATTTGCATTAAGCAATCGCTCGTCAATTCTTCAATATATCATTTCCAACACCGATATTATTTGGAAAATTAGAAAATTTTGTTTACAACTGAGGAGAATCTTATGTAAAGCTCTGTCCTTAGTTGATTTTGGCTTTCACTTTAGATCCTTTGAATTATTTTTTCTCTATTAGCTGTTAAACATCTTTCGAATTCTGGAATTCCAATGTTTTGTAATTTACAGTAACTTCGGTATTTTGTTGTATCAAAAAGACGAAGAAAAAACTCCATTTTTATTTGTTATTTATTCATCCACCTGTATGCACTCCCAAAGTAACAACCAAAAATGGAAATCAGAGTTTCCATCGTCCACCAGCCATGTTTAAACTGTCATGACACAAATACATTGGATGTTGACAGATATCTACGTCTTTTTAGGGATATCATGGAATGGTCTCCAATGGAAGGCGTCCTGCTCTGTGAATTTGTTACGATAATGTCTCTTAAAACATATTGTTATTTTTTATTTATTGTTATTTTTTATTCATCTTTTTTTTTGCCGTCTTGCACCCTCCTGTCCGTTATAAAATTTTGTAAAAGCTAATTTTTAGCTCACCTGACCTCAAAAGTCATGTGAGATTTTCCCACCAATTTGCGTCAATCGTCTGTCGTCCGTTCACCAACAATTTCAATGTTTTCCCCTAAAACCACTAGAGTAGTATATGAGCACCGTTCAGTTCGTAATTGTCGAGGTACCCGTCGAGATGCTGTTGAGGTGCTACTGTATTAATACTATATTAATGTCTTCGTATTAGGTGCTGTCGAGGTGCAGTCGAGGTGCTGATGTGCTATTAGTGTTGACCTTTGGCATCGTCATGTGTGTCTCGCCTTTATCCTTTGTCACGCCTATCAAAGCTTTATTGTACAATATTTGATTGGTTCGTATTTGTCGAGGTGCTACTGTATTAATACTATATATCATGGGTTCGTATACGTCGAGGTGTTTTTGAAATAATACTATATGTTATAGATTCGTATTCATCGAGGTCCTATTAAATATATACTTTATATCACGGATTCGTATTTGTCGAGGTGCTGTCGAATTGCAATCGAGGTGTTGAATTACTCTTAGTGTTTCGGCTTTGGCCTCGCCTTATTTCGAGCTATATATTGTCCTTTCAAAAATGGTTTCCTTGGTGAAATTTGGTCTCGCCACATGTGTTTCTTTTTCATCTAGGGTTTAGGGCTCGCTTTTATGAAATGAGATAGATACTGATTCTTAACTCTAATCAAAACCCTAAACCTAATCAACCGTAATTCTTACCCTATTCTTTAGACCTTAACCTTAGATCTTAACCTTTTGCTGTTGTGTTGTTAGATAAGCAGTAATGTCCTTGTTCAGATATGTTATGACTTACACTATTCAACTCCAACCCTAACCCAAGCTTTTATTTTGTGTTCTTTTACCCCAATCCTAACTATTATATTTTGTGCTTGTCTCTCTTACCTGTGACCCAACCTTAACTTTTAGCCTTAAACTTACACTAATCGTCTTACTTTTTGTATGCATTATTTTGTGTTTTCTCAATTCTTATAAATTCGTTTTCCGATTTTGTTGTCTTTGTTCACAACTAACCCTAACCATTCTTTTTGCATTTTTTTATCTACACCTCCATAATATTTAGTTCTATTCTAATATTTTCAAACTATTTGAGTTTTCCCCTTTTATCCTACCTCTAACTCTAACCTAAGCTTTTATGAAAACTCTATATTGGCTTATCTGCTGTTATTCTGGCTGGAGTGGAAATATCGTAGTTCATCTGTTTCTATATTTCGCAATATAAATCCAAAGGACATGTTCATCTTATAGGCTGATGTCTGTTGCTCAAAGATTTGCCATATTTTATCAGGAATATTGGGCAGAGAGCTGTCGTCCAAAACGAAGTTGAATCGATCCTGTATGAGGTTTCTAGTATGTTATTCGTTTCGAATACTGGACCAGTTTTCTAGGTACAACTGTCGGGTTTCGCGATCTTCTGGCTTGGTTTGATTCTGGTTGCTTGATGTGGTATCATTCTGGTTGGTTGATGCTATGGTCGCATTCTGGTTGGTTGGAATTTCCTTGCTATATTCTGGTTTATTTGTCAAAGGTTCATTACATTTTCCAGATTGCGATGTGTTAGATCTGTTCATTATCATCATTAGTCTCGTAGGTTTTGCTCCTGGTCTTTCGTGTATAGCACGGTGACGTTTCAGACTGGATTGATCGTTGAAAAACTGGTCACAGACGTCACAATTTAATGTGTAATCATGTGAAGCTTCATGTCTGTTTTTATTGTCAACTCGACAACAGTTTTTCCCGCATACGGCACAGCTGTATTCTTGCTTTTCTTCTGATTGGCTTCTTGCGTGTCGTTGTAAACTCCGTTTTCCGTAAACTTCTTAGGACATTTATCACAAGCGAACATTGTTGACTTCTTCGAAGCTATTTCCTGTAGAGAGTTCGGTTGAGGAACTGACACACTGACTGTCGAGTGCGACTTAATAAAGTTCAATTTATTTGTATCGATGGCTGTGATTAGTCGGGTATATTCGTCACATGCTCTCTGATTGGTCAATTTTTCTGCATTTTGATTGGCTGGTTTTATCAGGAAGTCGGCATCTGATTGGCTCAATTCTCTGCAATTTGATTGGTACGTTCATTGGAAATAGAAAAAAGAAGGGAAACGGGGAATGTGTCAGAGAGACAACGACCCAAATGGGAGTAATAACAACTCAAAGCCACCATAAGATCTTCAATGAACGGTGAGAAAACCCCACACCTAACGGTAGATCTGGAAAGTCGGTTTAAAGCTGCAAATGTGATATTTAATGAAGTGTCTTCGGTTTTGAATAGTGGAACACGTGGTTTATCAAACCACAACGGGGAACTCATTTCACGTGTTTCCATTGGATCGTCAATTTCTTCCCAATCATGCAGAATTCCACCACAATAAAAACATTGTAATTTATCGTCTTGGTTTAAATAAAAGAGTCCAACTTTTGCAAGGTCTGCTGGTCGTTGTTTCAGTTGTACGGGCCATCCGGTGTAAGATTCTAGCCTAACTGATTCAATGGCATACTCTATGTATTTTGGGCAAGTAATGCCCGGTTTTTCCGCAAGGGTTCTCGGTAATTTTATTAACCCGTGTTTTTGTAAACATTCTTGAATGAAGGGACAATCGGGAAAATGTTTATGGTGTTCCATATGTACCACATTGCCTGATCTCCAACCACCCAATACACCACCACACTGCGTGCATTGACATTTGTCATCAATACCGATATAGTAGAAATAATCACGGACGAGATCTAAGGATTTCACCACATTTGACGACCATGTTTTAAACGTATTTAAGCATCAAATTTTCTTTCATAGGTTTCAATCGCTCAAGCGGGCTTTCGGGAATGCAGTCCATCTGTATGCAATGTAGACGGTCACGTACGCTGCTTAAATGACTGATGCAAGACTTTATTTGCTTTCTAAGTCCAGTTCTAAGGACAACTTGTCAGCAGAATGGCAGTCTTGTGACTGACAGAGCCGGATGATCGCGTGTTTATATAGTTAAATTTATCTGTATCGATAGCTGTCATTGGTCAGTTCATTTTGTAAGATGTTTTTTGATTGGTCGATTTCTGTACTTTTATTTGATGGTTTTATCACAAATACAGCTTCTGATTGGTTTAATTTCTTGCATTTTGATTGACCCGTTTTACTTGTGCAATCAACCGTGACTTATACTTTCAGACCTGTCTTCCAGCGTCCTGAACGTAGAGCACCGCAAACGTAGTGTAGCTGTGTGAGAGTAGTGGGACGTTAGAAGACAGGTCTTCAGTAATACTTTCTTTATACTATAGCACTAGCACTAACCTAGGTCATTGGGTTTTTGCAACCATTTACTTTATTATTTTTTTCTTTGATCAATTACTCTCTAATCTTCCGTTTCCTATTGTACTTTTCTCTCTAGTGTTCTCATTTAGAATTATTATTAAAGATTTCTCTTCTTATTGTCTCGATATTTGTTTTGTATTGATCCATTACTTCCTATTATTCCATTTTCTATTGGTGGTTTATTTCGTTTTTGTCATCCTAAATTGTTTCTTTTGTCCAGTCCTTCATTTAACATCTTCAACATTTTTCTATACTATAGTCTTGCATATAACCTTATTAAAACTTTTGCGTTGGTATTAATATCGATTNGATCTCAGTTATCTCCCTTTGTTTTGTATACTTCATTTTTTGTCTTGTTTTGTCCAAACGCTTCCATAACTGTTATGTTTGTTTATTGCATTTCATTGTTGTATTCCGTTCTGTATCTTCATTCATTTTTGTTCATGTGTATGATTTGCTTCATTGTTTCTGTATCTACATGCTTATCTTTCCATAAGGCAATAAATAATAAACTAAATTACAGATATACAAATTTTATTATCTACGTAACTGAGGCAAACATGGGTCGGAGATCCACACGACGACTATGTTAATACAGTTTTCAAATGTTTTTAGACATTCGTATTTTGTTCATATTTCTTGGTCATTGGAATAAGAAGTTTTAAGCTTTGATAGGATATCGACGAGTGTTACTTCCATTTCCACTTCTGTTAAGTCGAAGTCGTCATTAGACGCAAGTTCAATTTCGTTTAATAATATTTCACTGTTCAACTAATTCACTCTAAGAAACGGGATGGTTATGGCGAAGTTCATAGCATTGATGTTCTTCTTGCTTGTTAAACTTTGTTAATTATTTCCAGAATATCGTAAAATATCTGATGCAAAGTTCTGATAATTTCCAACTGGCGTTGATGTTTTTGAACAGGACTTTGTACATAGTTTGTTTGGTCCGAAATCGTGGAGCGATTTTTTGTCTTTTAATTTTTAACTCGTACATGTCTTCGGGTTTTTGGGGCTTGGTAGTGGATTCTTCTATTTGATGGTTATCTTGGGTATGGTTCTCTAGTCCAGTAGGTTTACAAGAAGTGGCATAGCATTCCGTACTTTGGAAGTGAAAATTTTCGTGACTCCTCTTGTGTTGTTTCAGATGAGGTTTTCTCCTAAATCGCTTGGAGCATTGATCACAGGCGAAGGGCATGTGGTCTCTAAAGATTTTGTAATGGGCCAATAGCTCTTTCTTTTTGTCAAAGGACTGTTGACAATATCCACATGAATGCATCTGTAAAAGACAAAGATAACGCACTATTTAATTCTGTATTATTAACTATTATTTAATTCTGTATTATTGATAGCCAATTAATTCTTAATTATTGATTATTTATTTAATTTTGTATTATTGATTACTTATTTAATTCTGTATTATTGATTACTTTTTTGGTTTCAAAAACTTATTTACTGTTCAATTAAACTTTAATTTCAAAATTTCTATAAGACTTCAATGACATTTAAATAATGTTTACTTACCTTTGTTCTGTTTATTTTCGCTGGGAACGTCTATTAAATTCGGCTGTTAGTTGCAGAATGAGAAAGTTGCTCAATGTGTCTGATTTTATACGGGTAGACGCGTTGTAACGACAGTTCTGTTTGGTCTATTATTTTTGCTACGGGCTTTTTAATTGGTCGATCATCCAGTGTTCTGATTGGCTGGAGTTATCACAAAGTTGGCGTCTGATTGGTTGAATTTTCTGTAATTTGATTGGTCGGTTCATTTCTCTATTGTTGTGTAACTTTTATTAGATCGAAATTCTAGAAGACGATGCAATCGATGGCGTTTTTTTCAAGGAGTACGGATCGATGATTCTATTGAATTATACTGACGCGAATCATAATATGAGTGTTTCATTTACTTTATGCTTCGCATATTTTTATGAATTGAATAAATAAGATTTTTTTATTCGTTAGATGTATTGATTTTCATAACTTTTCTTCAATGTTCACGACAATTGACACATTTGACGCGCATTTTTAATTAAACTTTAACAATTTTCTAACATGATTCGTTTACTTTCATCTTTGTTTAACATTTTTATAGCTATTTTGTTTACACATTTGTACACATTTATCAAGTCAGTTTCCATTTTGTTTAATTTTTATCACGTCTGTGTTGTTATTTTTGGGGTTTCACGGAAATTATCAGAACTTTACATCAGATATTTGACGATATTCTGGAAAAAATTAACAAAATTTAACAAGCCAGAAGACATGATCCAGATAAAAATCAATGCTATGAACTTCGCCATAACCATCCCGTTTCTTAGAGTGAATCAGTTGAACAGTGAACTATTATTGAACGAAATTGAACTTGCGTCTAATGACGACTTCGACCTAACAGAAGTGGAAATGGAAGTAACACTCGTCGATATCCCCATCAAAGCTTAAAACTTCTTATACCAATGACCAAGAAATATGAACAAAATACGAATGTCTAAAAACATTTGAAAACTGTATTAACATAGTCGGCGTGTTGATCTCCGACCCATGTTTGCCCAATTACGTAAATAATAAAATGTATATATCAGTAATTTAGTTTATTATTCATTGCCTTATGGAAAGATAAGCATATAGATACAGAAACAATGAAGGAAATCATACACATGAACAAAAATGAATGATGATACAGAACGGAGTACAACAATGAAATGCAATAAACAAACATAATAGTTGGGGTAGTGTTTGGACAAAGCAAGACAAAAAAATGAAGTATACAAAACAAAGGGAGATAACTGAGATCAGGTTGAAAACCAAAGAACAAGAGTTAAAGAAATCACACAAGAAATAAAAGATAATCGATATTAATACCAACGCAAAAGTTTTAATAAGGTTATATGCAAGACTATAGTATAGAAAAGTGTTGAAGATGTTAAATGAAGGACTGGACAAAAGAAACAATTTAGGATGACAAAAACGAAATAAACCACCAATAGAAAATGGAATAATAGGAAGTAATGGATCAACACAAAACAAAGATCGAGACAATAAGAAGAGAAATCTTTAATAATAATTCTAAATGAGAACACTAGAGAGGAAAGTACAATAGGAAGCGGAAGATTAGAGAGTAATTGATCAAAGAAAAAAAATGATAAAGTAAATGGTTGCAAAAACCCAATGACATAGGTTAGTGCTAGTGTTATGGTATAAAGAAAGTATTACTAAAGACCTGTCTTCAAGCATCCCACTACTCTCACACAGCTACACAACGTTTGCGGTGCTCTACGTTAAGGACGCTGGAAGACATGTCTGAAAGTATAAGTCACGGTCAATCAAAATGCAAGAAATTAAACCAATCAGAAGCTGTATTTGTGATAAAACCATCAAATAAAAGTACAGAAATCGAGAAATCAAAAAACATCTTACAAAATGAACTGACCAATGACAGCTATCGATACAAATAAATTTAACTATATAAACACGCGCTCATCCGGCTCTGTCAGTCACAAGACTGCCATTCTGCTGACAAGTTGTCCTTAGAACTGGACTTAGAAAGTAAAAAATGTCTCGCATCAGTTATTTAAGCAGCGTACTTGACCGTCTACATTGCATACAGATAAACTGCATTCCCGAAAGCCCGCTTGAGCGATTGAAACCTATGAAAGAAAATTCTGATTTACGCTTAAATACGTTTAAAACATGGTCGTCAAATGTGGTGAAATCCTTAGATCTCGTCCGTGATTATTTCTACTATATCGGTATTGATGACAAATGTCAATGCACGCAGCGTGATGGTGTATTGGGTGGTTGGAGATCAGGCGATGTGGTACATATGGAACACAATAAACATTTTCCCGATTGTCCCTTCATTCAATTCATTCACAAAAACACGGGTTAATAGAATTACAGAGAACCCTTGCGGAAAAACCGGGCATTACTTGCCCAAAATACATAGAGTATGCCAATGAATCCGTTAGTCTAGAATCTTACACCGGATGGCCCGTACAACTGAAACAACGACCAGCAGACCTTGCAAAAGTTGGACTCTTTTATTTAAACCAAGATGATAATGTACCATGTTTTTATTGTGGTGGAATTCTGCATGATTGGGAAGAAAACGACGATGCAATGGAGGAACACGTGAAATAGTTTCCCCGTTGTGGTTTGATAAACCACGTGTTCCACTATTCAATTCCGAAGACACTTCATTAAATATTACATTTGCAGCTTTAAACCGACTTTCCAATGAACGTACCATTCAAATTGCAGGGAATTGAGCCAATCAGATGCCGACTTCCTGATAAAACCAGCCAATCAAATTGCAGGAAAACTGACCAATCAGAGAGCCTGTGACGAATATACCTGACCAATCACAGCCATCGATACAAATAAATTGAACTTTATTAACTCGCACTCGACAGTCAGTGTGTCAGTTCCTCAACCGAACTCTCTACAGGCAACAGCTTCGAAGAAGTCAACAATGTTCGCTTGTGATAAATGTCCTAAGTAGTTTACGGAAAAACAGAGTTTACAACGAACCGCAAGAAGCCACTCAGAAAAAGCAAGAATACGGCTTTGCCGTATGCGGGAAGACTTTTGTCGAGTTGACAATAAAAAAAGACACGAAGCTTCACATGATTACACATTAAATTGTGACGTCTGTGGCCAGTTTTTGAACGATCAATCCAGCCTGAAACGTCACAGTGCAATACACGAAAGACCAGGAGCAAAACCTACGAGGCTAATGATGATAATGAACAGATCTAACACATCGCAATCTGGAAAAGACGATGAACCCGTGACAAATAAACCAGAATATAGCAAGGAAATTCCAACCAACCAGAATGCGACCATAGCATCAACCAACCAAAAAGATACCACATCAAGCAATCAGAATCAAACCAAACCAAAAGTCTTGCCAGAAGATCGCGAAACCCGACAGTTGTACCTAGAAAACTGGTCCAGTATTCGAACCGAACAACATACTGGAAACCTCATACAGGATCGATTCAACCTCGTTTTGGACGACAGCTCTCTGCCCAATATTCTAGATAAAATATGGCAATTCTTTGAGCAACAGACTTCAGCCTATAAGATAAACATGTCCTTTGGATTTATATTGCGAAATATAGAAACAGATGAACTACGATATTTCCACTCCAGCCAGAATAACAGCAGATATTTTGACGCGCCAATGCTTATTAAGGATACAAAATGATGTACATGAGCTCATCAATGAAGTAGATCGACAAGATCTTTTGGAATACGTAAGACAACAGAGACCGAACACGAAATGGACTATACATCTGCTTACTAATGTGACATATTACGTCAACAAAATACTACCAATAGCTTAAAAACAAATGGCACGGAGGGAGGGTGATGTGGCCTATCCTATCGGATAGCCAGTAACAAGCCTGGATAAACACAGAGTGACCTCTACGAAACGAGGAAGTAATGACATCCGCCTTAGTGGTTAGGTTATGGAAAGGGGAAAATTACTTTGGTTATTAAAAAAGTATAAAATTCAAAATAGATTTTAAAAAATAAATAAGAATTATTAAGAATAAGTGAATATATAGTTGTCATAGCAACTAAAAATAGAGATAAAAAATGAGATATCTACAATGGTTTGAGAATATTAGAATAACATTCGAAAATAAAATAATACATGAATATAGAGTTTTCATAAAAGCTTAGGTTAGAGTTAGAGGTGGGATAAAAGGGGAAAACTCAAATAGTTTGAAAATATTAGAATAGAACTAAATATTATGGAGGTATAGATAAAAAAAAAGCAAAAAGAATGGTTAGGGTTAGTCGTGAACAAAGACAACAAAATCAGAAAACAAATGTATAAGAATTGAGAAAACACAAAATAATGCATACAAAAAGTAAGACGATTAGTGTAAGTTTAAGGCTAAAAGTTAAGGTTGGGTCACTGTAAGAGAGACCAGCACAAATATAATAGTTAGGATTGGGGTAAAAGAACACAAAATAAAAGCTTGGGTTAGGGTTGGAGTTGAATAGTGTAAGTCATAACATATCTGAACAAAGACATTACTGCTTATCTAACAACACAACAGCAAAAGGTTAAGATCTAAGGTTAAGGTCTAAAAAATAGGGTAAGAATTACGGTTGGTTAGGTTTAGGGTTTTGATTAGAGTTAAGAACCAGTATCTATCTCATTTCATAAAAGCGAGCCCTACAGCCTAGATGAAAAAGAAACACGTGTGGCGAGACCAAATTTCACCTAGGAAACCATTTTTGAAAGGATAATATATAGCCCGAAATAAGGCGAGGCCGAAGCCGAAACACAAAGAGTACTTCAACACCTCGACTGCAATTCGACAGCACCTCGACAAATACGAATCCGTGATATATAGTATTAATTTAATAGCACCTCGAAGAATACGAATCTATTACAAATAGTATTATTTCAAAAGCACCTCGACGTATACGAACCCATGATATATAGTATTAATACAGTAGCACCTCGACAAATACGAACCAATCAAATATTGCACAATAAAGCTTTGATAGGCGTGACAAAGGATAAAGGCGAGACACACATGACGATGCCAAAGGTCAACACTAATAGCACATCAGCACCTCGACTGCACCTCGACAGCACCTAATACGAAGGCATTAATATAGTATTAATACAGTAGCACCTCAACAGCGCCTCGACGGGCACCTCGACAATTACGAACTAAACGGTGCTCATATACTACTCACTAGGCCAATAGGCCATACTCTGTTTTATAATTATCCGATGAAAAATTGGATCACGTCAATGGTCCAACAGTCGTAAAGTCGACAGTCATTAGACCGACAGTCGTTAAAGCCTAAAAATTGTTTGGTATTAATCTTCATACAGTCGCAAAAATTGTACTCTCGCTTTATGGTATGATATTACAAAAATTAACAGAGTAACAAAAGAGTATAGATTAAATGCACATTAGAAATATTAGCAGTTCAAAGCACGGAATAAGCATGAAAATTATAAATGTTAATTCCGTATATGGCAATGCCTTGCCTTTTTCAACTGATAAGCATGATTTTGCACAATTTGCCCTCATACAGAAATGTAGTTTATAAAGAAGTACCTACCATACCCTTAAGGTTTGACATAAATGGGGATGACGCAGAGTTATTTTTGTACACACGTGCTTGTGTGTGTTATTTTTATGGTTATTTCTGGAAATCATTGTCTTCTTTCTATTTCAATATCAAATGTAAAATCATTTTACGCTTAATCTGGTGTGCCTCAAGAAAAATGAATAAGCAATGAAGGGACATGGAGTAAATTCACATGAGACAAAGTCTCTACAAATACATGGTTTACGCCTTCATAGTTGATCTTCATCTTGAAGTCAGCATGAGGACTTCAAGAATGAGATGTGCTTATACCTCATAGTAAATTCTAGACGGCACCTAGCACCGGTTTGAGCGGACATCCATGCTTATCATTATCCGTGAATGAATGTTTAAATTGTCAGCCCAAATTGTCAACAAACATAAAATTAACTGGGAAAGTGTTCTTACAATCGATGTCATCCGTTGCCCGACAAAACAACCTAACAGAAAACAACCACAACAATTTAACAACAACAGGTCACTCATCAAGTCAAAAGTAAGAAAAGTGAAGAGATGAAGAAATGAAGAGATGTGGGCACAATAAACAGGTAGTCATAAATAAAAAAGCCAAAATTTTTTAATATGAAAGTGAATCAGAAATGCCCTCAAGCACAAGTACACATAACCGAAATATGTATATAGCATACATGAAACACGCTCATAAAATAAATTTCAATCAAGGATGTTGTAAGGTGAAATTAAATAAATCTACGATTTTAAGTTGATACCATTAATTGTAAGAGCACTGATAAAAGAATAAAATCAGCTAAAAAATATCGATAGGTTATGGACCATGTTTTCAAGATATTTCACATTTTAAAAATTGGCGGGAAAAGGCTCTCTTGGACTTCTACATTTATTTAGTATAACATGGAAACATTACTATCTGGTAAAACTTTGCTTACTGACCTTAAATGACTTACTGGAGACTTTGATGACTAGAAAATTGGGTGTAATGGAGCAAAATATTTTACATAGTTATAATGGATAAAATCCGAGAAATCCTAGTGACATTTAGGAATTTCAAAAACCTCACCTTACTACATCCTTAAATGCTGATAAACACTCTTTCTCGGTTGCAGGCCCTCTTTAGAGCTTTGCCAGTATTCTAGGTCAATTGCATATCCAATTTAAATTATTTAAATTTTAATTAATTGCAAACGTTAAGATTTAATCTTTTTGAGACCATTGACGAATAAGGGATCCGACAAATATATATATTCACAATCTTCCCGCGGTAACAAGAATAATGCAATAATAAACACCACTGTAAGTGATAAGTAGGGGGCAGATATATACCACCACACCACTGCATTTTTGAAAAATCTTACCAATTTGCTTATTAAAGAATATAAGTAGTACGTATTATTATTGAATATATGAGCGAAAAAAATGTTTCTTCTTACAAATGGTTAAGCTCAATCATTCAAGATCATAAATTTCGTCACATCCCTCACGATCATTTTTGGATGAAAATGCACAAAATCATATTTTGTTAATTTTTCGTTAACCTAGCATAAAAAGCAAACATGTTATTATTAAGCATTATATAAAGAGTATACGTTGTAGCAGAAACTTGAAAACTATTGAAAGGCGTTTTTTTTCAAAAAAGAGAAAAAATATGTGTTAACGAATCTTCAAAAAGTCAGAAGGGTTCTACGTCGCTTTTGGTAATTCTGATCAGCATGTTGTACCTTTTAGATATTTTTTTATGTTCTAAACAATAGTCGGATAATAATCATTTTGACAGACACGTTTCTTTTTCACAGCATTGAGTAAGTTCTCTCGTTTTCTAATATTTCAAGCTTTTCCAAAATAATTCCTTCACGAATTACAATGTAAATAGAACATTGTATATATGAAGATTTGTATATAACCTTTTTTCTTTAAATTTGATAATAACTTTGTCAATTTTCTTATCGAATATAACCTAAGTGACTAAAAATTGGACAGAAATGGCCAAAAAAATACCACTCAAACACTTTAACCTGAATTATTTGGGGATAAAAAGTTTCAATTTCTTATCAATGACGCAGATAACGATCTTTTTGCAACCTTTGATATACAAATGTATTCGCTAAATTCGAACATTCAATTTTTTTTTGTCAGAGTAATTACGTACCCACCATTACTTTGTAAGAACGAGGGGGTGAATGAACGAAACGAGTTCCTCCAGAACTTTTCAAGAAAACAGAATAATGGCAGCGTAATGTTAATCGCAAATGGAACACCAAAGTTCTTGACGGACATTAATTATTCTACTTTTGATATTTACTACGCACTATTTGGTTATTTACACTTAACACGTTGCTTCGATAAGAGAGCAATCCAAAAATTCTAACAGTTATTAACATGGTGCGACCCGGAACATAGAAATTACTTAAGGACGTCCTTAAACTTGTATATATAATCTCAAGTAGGTTTGTTACATCTTTTTCAACTGTCGTAAAGATATGAAATACAAGCTTTTGTCTTACTTCTATATATTTCAGAAGATTGACAAATGCTACTAGGGAAATGCCTTTTTTTCATTCAACTTATAAAAATATCAGTGAGATATGGAAGATTATTATTAGATCATGAAGAAAGAAATCTTAGTTATGAGATAATATATCATAATTATGAGTTATTATTTCAGAATTATGAAATATTATCTTATAATTATGATATTTTATCTCATTCGTATTAGATGTTATTTAATAGTGACAATGTTATCTCTTGGCTACGAGATGGTAAGTCATAATTATGAGATAGTTATTTCATCGTTGCTAGATATAATCTCATAATTATGGGATGTAATCTCATGATTCTGAGATATTATTTAAAAATAACGGCATTTTATATCATTTCACAATTATAAATTTATAATTTACGATTAGTAAATAATTATCCATTAATTATGAGATAAAAGGTAATATCTATGAGATGATTATCTCACAATAACGAGATATTCGAGATACAAAAATACCAACGTTGCATAAGTACTTGTCCAACGCCAATCAAAGCAAAATCATGATCAGATATGTACAAAATAAATTCATTCAAATTCCATAAAATGTCTGTCATTCGACATGAAGACTGCATGAGAAAAATTCCCATAACAACTTTATTATTTCATTGCTCTCTTTTGGTTTATTTGATTGTCCTTGTCGATTTGAAAAAAGCAGGTTGAAAGTTTACTAGAAAACACGAGGGGACTTTATAAACATAAGTGGATGATATAAATCGGATAATGGTTTTTATGAAATAAAAACGATACGCTAGGCTATGGAATAGCCTTGGATAGAAAA
>MJUU01016218.1:118229-138737 GCA_002080025.1 Modiolus philippinarum | reverse complement strand
TTTCAGTGGGTAAATGCGGATAGTAACCCCAAACAAAATAGAGACAAGTGCCTGTGAATTTTCAGTGGGTAAATGCGGATAGTAACCCCAAATAAATAGAGACAAGTGCCTGTGATATTTCAGTGGGTAATGTGCATAGTATAACCCAAATAAATAGAGACAAGTGCCTTTGGCTTCAGTTCTCATCTAACATCTGTTTTAAAAATAATCAAAACATATTCCCTACAATGACAGCAAGAAAGCAGAAATATGTCCCGAGGCACATTCTCATCTAGATTAAACATATTTATTAGGATTAGACACAAGTTATCACGTGTGCGCAAGGAGTATCATTCCCATCCGAAACCAAAATAAATGTTTACACATTTCACTCTTTACAAAACACAACAATCAATTGACAAAAAATGATTATGTATATGACAATCAATTTCCTTGTACAATTAAGAAATCACATTTAGTATTGCTAATGTCAATGAACCGAGGCTGCTGCTAAAGAAATGTAACATACATCATAGATTTCCCTGTCAATCAAAGATGTAGATTACTGTAGTAAATTGAATTATCAACCAGAGATTATATCTCGTGCCTTCAGTTTTATTTTACACATGCGTGCCATTTGACACCGTAATCGTTTTTCAAGATACGCAAGTTTAGATGCAAAGAAAAGATCAGAAAAATGACTTTCGTCTTTACAGGATGTTCCAAGTAAATGCAACACACTATTGCTTTTATGCCATTTGCAGATCAGTTCTCGGCAGTTTCCTTGGATCGGAATCTCTTTTTTCCAAACTTTTCGTGCAAAATTTTCTAACAAAAATTGTTAAAATTAAAATTGTTGATTTTGTCTATATTTTCTAGTAAATGACTGTTAAAATGTTTTCCAGGTGGTGGGAGTATTTGTGTTTCGTTGAAGTAAGTTTGATGACATTTTTGTTATTCTGGATCTGTGTCAGATTGTTTTTCCTCTCTGTGTCAGTCTGAAAAAACAGATTTGTTGTATCTCGGAAACTGAAATTGCGTTTGAACAAAGAAAAATAGTAATGAAATGCTTATTCTTCTTTTCTTAAGAAATTAGATTGTTTCATTATAAGTGATATTTTTTTTTCTCAAATCATGTATACAAGCTGAAAATTTAGAGATTTATCACGATTCTTTCTGAAATGCGTTCAAGAAAAATGTGAAGATTTAAAGTTGCAGGGAAATAACATATCTCTTTTCAAAATTTGAATGGATACTACCCCTCGTCTACCCAAATTTACTCCAATAGGTAAGTCCACATCAGTATCGGTATTTTTCTTTTAACGTTGTTTACGTTTTAAAATTATTTTTAGCTCTTAAATTTTGTTAAAAAAGAATGATTAAACCTTGACTTCAAATTATCTTAAACTGAATTCAATGAAGTTATCACATGCCAGTATGTCAGTCTTCGTTTGATATTGTAATTTTTTTAACGAGAAATGTCAATTAATGTAGCTTATATCTGTAATATATCTAATGTAATTATTCCGTGTGGGAGAAGATCTTGTAAGATGACGCAATTAGAACGCAAATCTTTATTGAGACGAATAAAAGGTTGAAATGTTTACGAATATTTTTCTTCTAATCTTTAACATTTTCATAAAATGAACGACTGAACTAGGAGGAACAATACGAATTTGGTCCCAAAACTCAGGTCCAACTCAAACTATTTCTCATACTTGGTGACTAGATACCGATTTCTGCATTAAATTGAAAAAAGTACGTCCAGGTGTTGATCAAATTTTCACTCTTCAGTAATGTCACTGGAGACGGGTTTTGGTCCTGAAAAATCGCGCTGTCGTATTCTTTCTTCATATCCGAATTTTATCTGATAAAACTATATAACAGTCATGATGGTGCCCCCTAGCCCCCTATGCCGAAAACATTCCCCACCGCGGAAAAATCCTAGGACTGCAACATTTCTATAAATTCGAATTTATCGGTAATTTGTATGAAGGTCCTTTGATCTCAAGAGACTGATAATCTCAGTATCACCGTACTGGACATTATCACAAAATTATTGGGTCACTGTGAAGGCGTTACGTGCGGGTTGCTAAGCTGACGTCATGTTTTGTACTATTTGTCGTGTTCATACGCGTAATACGTTGAATGAAGAATGCATATGAATTATTGCAATAAACCTTAGCTTTACTGTGCTAAGATAGAAATTTCGGTTAATTTACAGAATTCTGTTTATCATTTTGTGAATTACCGATAAAAGAAATATAGGACATTTTGTTTTTGATACGGACTTTATCACGGCGTAACGCATCAAGCTCGCCCTAACGGGCTCACTTGATACTGGCCGTGATAAAGTCCGTATCAAAAACAAAATGTCCTATATTCCGAATTAATTAGGCTGTCTTTGTCACGTTTCCAATTAATAATATTCACTATTATCTATTTCATAAGCCCCGTTTACATGCACAGTTTTACACACCTGTATATTTTATAAAAGGCATGATAGGGGTGCAGATTTGCTCTAGTGCATGTAAACGCAACTGCATATACAATGTATGAGTCTAACCTTAACAAAGGTGTAAATTTGCACAAGGTCAGGGGCAAGTATATATTAACAAATGTGTAAATTCAAATTCGATGTACTTTGAGCATTTTAATGCAAACTGCAAAATACACATCACACCGTTCAGAATACTGTTCTTTTTTTATAAAACGGAAGAAATGGTCTTGCAACCTGATTGAAACCGCGAAATTTATGCGCACGTGTACAATGAACTGTTTTCTATAAAGTTAAAACTTTTCTTTTATAGTTTTGTCTATTTTTGCATTTGTTGGCCCTTAAATAATATATACCAAACTTTCTGTGAATTTAGATTATGCAGATGCGCATTTCTTCTCTGCAGGTTTAGGACATTAAACCATTCGTTACAAATTGAAAGAGGGAGATGGTTAAACGTAGATAGAAGCGAAAGATTATGTGACCTCTGTAATAATGAGATTGGTGATGAATATCATTACATTATGAAATGTCCTAGACTTGCAGACGATCCGAGAGAAAGCAGTACTTATCCAGTTATTATTATAACAGACCAAACACTTTAAAATTCAGCTTATTATTTAACACTCATAAAATATCAGTATTAAAAAAGTTGTGTAAATTTATAAGATTGATATATCAGTATGGTTGTCCTCCGGGTTAATTCTGAAATCTAGTTTTGTAAGTGAAATCAAGATAATTGTACTGAAATCCGTTGTTTTTATTTGTTGTGTTTGTATTTGTGAATTATATTGTATTATGATTCTTACTAATGTATTCTCTATTAATGAAAGGAAGATAACAGGAAACACCTACAATGGCCGAACATTACAATCACACACCACAATCAACCAGGGAACTGCACAAGAAAAACAATAAAATGACAAAAGACAAACATAGATAACGATAGGAACTCGGGATAGCCGGACTTGGTACCGACACTGGCAACAGCCAGCGGTAGGGTTAAACCGGTTTATGGGTACCCAACCTCCCCTTTCTCTATCCCGTTTCCCTATAGTATAATAAACATACAAATCTATACCTTTGTAAATTGGTTTTTGAGAGAAATAAAGTATTGTATTGTATTGCAAAATCTTGAAAGAGGAAATACTGGAGTGTAGTGAAGATTGTGAGTCTACTTGTATTGGGTTTTATATTCGTATGTTTAGGAAACGGAACAGAGAAAGGGGGGGTTTGGGTACCCATAAACCGGTTTAACCGTACATTGTTTTCAATTTTTAATCAGTTTACTGATATTTTTGGGAAAATTGTTTGAATTGTTTGTGAATTACTAGTAGTCAGTTTTCCTAAGCATCAAACTTTTCAAATATATCTCCAGTAACCATCAAGTAGATACGCTTCCAGCTTCTCTACCGAATCTTTGAATCATCCCAAACCCGTCATGAACCTTGAAATGCAGGGAGACCATTTTCGGGCCGTTGCGATTTGCCATGTTTAGCTTCCGGAAATAGGGGTAACCCTTTTTAGGTCAGAAATTGGATTGTAATTGGCAAGGGAAAGGCATGTTTTTAACTATGAGAAATCCGGACTTGCATGGTGAAACGGCATACATTGTTTTCCTTAATATGTAAAAACACAAAATCAGAAAAAAAAAAACAGGCGCTCATATACACACCTTATCCCTTATCACCTTATACCTTTCGAGTATTCGCTTTGAACGTTAAATACAGTACAACTTTGATGGCTCGAATACCCAAGGAATAAGCTGTCAAACCCAAGGGACTGATGGAAACAGTTCGAGCGAGAGAGTGTTCGAGCTATCGAAATCGAACTATGTATCAACTTGTACAAAGGGACCAGAAAATTGGTTTGAGACATCTGTGGCGCTCGAGTTATTGCAAGGCATCGAAGTTCAACTGTATTTATAAAATTTTGAACACATTTACCGAGATCTGTATTTTTCACAAAAGATATCTGGGATTTTGGGATTTCCTAATTTCCCTCATGCATAGCTCTGTCCTTAGCTAAATTTTAGCCCTTCTATTTGGATCCTTTGGGTTATATGTGTTCTATATCAGCTTTTACAAGTTTTTCGCTTAATGCACCTTTAACTATTTTGGTTTGATCTGCACTGATGAGACATAAGTTGTTGAAATGCGCATATGCAGAAAATATATAAAAAGTAACTTCGGTATTTTATTATGTAAAAAATCTTGATCGGGATGAACTCCAACCTTGGCAGCTCTGGATTTGACTTTAAGGCACTTCATCATTTTCAGGCTTCTTTACCTTAATGTTCCGTCACGTCTCATGCATAATATTGTAAAAGTAAACATCGGTAACGATAGTAAAATAATATACATATTCTATGATGATTTTGTCAAGTATTTGTTTGGTCATTAAACTCCCTCGTTTCGTCATTAAAAGATGATTTCCCAAATACATTAAACTTTATCTTGTAATAAAATGTATTGCCTTATGCATGTTTTAACATTGTGAAATATACAAAGTTTTTGTACTAGGTATAAATGGACCGAGTTTAAATCATACATGTACATTACCAAATATTGTAATGTCCCCCATTCAATGTTGAACTACCATTTAAACAACGACGGGATTGTTATGATAATCTTTTCTAACAAATCTGTCCTCCAAATGTAATTAAGGGAGTACGAGTGTCAGAAATTTTGTAATTAGAATTAAAATTCTGACCTTTTGTCTTGAAGAGCACTACTAATGGAACAACTTGAGCAAACAGTTTTGAAAATCCATGTAGGAATTTTTGAGATATAAGACGTGAAAATTTTGGCGGGAAACAGATCTCTCTAGAGTTTTCCTTCAATTTGCATAAGATGTTTATAGGCCTTTGAATATATGAAATTATAATTGGAAGTTGATTAAATTTTATACACAGTATATTTTATGTATTTTAAAGTGACTTACGACCAAGAAAATGTGATCCATGTGCAAAAAATTTAGCACTGTTTGAATGGATAAAACCCAAGGATATAGAATGCTTCTGAAATCTGAGGCTCGTACTCCCTTATTACGGCAATTGGTAAGAAAACAGCAAAATGGGTCATGTTTACTTGGATGGATATGGAAAGTGGAATCTCACCGTGAAAAGTTTTCTTTTCACGTGAAATCAATGTCCATTGATGACCCCTTTTAAAATTAAGTTGTGGTGATCACGTTCATAGATTATCTAATTAAAGGTTGCATTCACGGTCGGCCATATCCTGTTTGGATTAGCGAAACGCGAAAGTCTTATTGAGCAATATAAAGATTATCATATACTCACATTTCATGAAATGTTTACATGACAATGTGAACTGCCAGTTAATGTACATTATGTGAAGTGATCACTAAATTTGCTTTGTGTTATGCAATATTGTATAACACAAATTGTACTATATATGGGAAAAAGGTCATCGCCAAAGATCAAAGAATGAACATACATGCAAACACAACATGTAAAGGTCCGTAGAGAAATTATATTTTCTAGAAAAGGAGAGGTTAACCCCTGGGCTAACATTTATCTGACAGTAAAAAGTAACAATAATGTTCGGCATGTTTTAGCTCACCTGACCCAAAGGGTCAATGTTAGCTATTGCAATCACTTGGTGTCCGTCGTCCGTCCGTCTGTTCGTCGTCCGTTTACTTTTCACATTTTCATGTTCTCCTCTGAAACCGCTGGAGCAAATTCAACCAAAATTCACAGGAATGATGTACGGAAAGTCTTTTACAAAGATTGCTCATTTTGTTCCGATCCGATAAAAAACATGACCGCCAGTGCGGAACTTAGGTTTAACATTGGACCCTATGGGAAAAATCACATTTTCATCTTGTGCTCTGAAACCACTGAAGCAAATTCAACCAAAACTTTACATAAATGATGTACTAAAGGTATTTTGCAAAGATTGATCATTTCGTTTCGATCCGACAAAAAACATGGCCGCCAGCACGGAACATGGTTTAACATTGAACCCTATGGGAAAATCATATTTTCATCTTCTGCTCTGAAACGGCTGGAGGAAATTCAACCAAACTTTACAGGAATGATGTACAAATGTTCCTTAACAGAGCTTGCTCATTTCCTTCCAATCCCAGAAAAAAAACGTGGCCGCCAGCACGGAACATGTTTTAACATTGGACTCTACGGGAAAAATCACATTTTCATCTTCTGCTCTGAAACCACTTAAACAAATTCAACCAAACTTTACAGGAATGATGTACGGAAGGTCCTTAATGCAGTTTCTCATTTCATTCTGATCCGATAAAAAACATGGCCGCCAGCGCGGAACTTAGGTTTAACATTGGACCCTATGGTAAAAATCATATTTTCATCTTCTGCTCTGAAACAGCTGAAGCAAATTCAGCAAAACTTTACATGGATAATGCACTGAAGGTCCTTAACAAAGATTGCTCATTTCCTTCTGATTCGACAAAATACATGACCGCTAGCTCGGAACGTGGTTACAAAATACCGAAGTAACTGTTAATTTACTTTCTGCGTATGCGCGTTTCAACAACTTATGTCTCATCAGTGCAGATCAAACCAAAACATTTTGATGTCCATTGACCGAAAAAAAGTGTAAAAGCTGATAGGAACAAAAAAAAAAAAAAAAAAAAAAAAAAAAAAAAAAAAAAAAAAAAAAAAAAAAAAAAAAAAAATCATCTCAATAAAAAAGCCAAAATTCAGCAAAGGACAGAGCTATGTGTCTGATAAAATCTTAGTTTTAACATTGGATCCTATGGGAAAAACGTCATTTTCAACATCTGCTCTGAAACTATTGAAGCAAATTCAACCAAACTTTACAGAAATGTTGTATGGAAGGTCCTTTACAAAGACTGCTCATTTTGTTGGGATCTGACCAAAAGAAAATTGCTCCCAGCATGGATCTTGGTTTAAAATGGGACCCCTATATAAACATATCTTTTTCATCACATGCGCTGAAATTATTGAAGCAAACTAAAAGATTGCTTATTTTGTTTTGATCTGATAAAAGCAAGACCACCAGCACAGGACATATTTTAACATAGGATCCTATGGGATAAACATCACTTTCATCACCTGCTATAATAATTTTGTCAGGTGAGCTATTCAGTGTCTAAGCCTCTAGTTTTAATAGTCGTAACAAAAACAAAATTCCGGAAGATCCTACATAGCGTTTCGTCCTGTATTTAATCTGATAGGGAAATAAAATGTCAACACTTTCGAACTAGTGAACTTTAACGACCATGACCGTTCTGTAACAATCTTCCGATATTAAATAAAATTTATTAGAATAACAATCGCAGCTTCTTTATAAAATGGTAAATATCTGGAACAATATTGTCTGTGTTTTCACTTGTTTGAAATCGATATTGAAGATGTTAAGACGTAAATTTCAATGAATGAAAAGTAAACAAACTTTTATACTATAAATCATTTAACGTCAAAAATTTCCTTGAGAAATCGCGATCTGTGATAGAAATTTGTAATTGAATTCGATGCAACAGACAGTTTTTCTGTTTATTCGGAGATGAGTCTCTGTGAGAGTTGAAGGATCGTAAGATGACAGAGATAAAACCATGATCTATCTCGGGCACTTTACTGTCCTGTGCATGATTGTGAATAAAAATGATAGATTTATACTTAATCTTAATCATCACTTTATATCAACAAATGATATATACGAACAGTAATACAATTCGATTTGTTTGGGTCAAATATCAGTTTTCTGTTTAAGCAATTACAGTTTGGCTTTTTTACTTTTTGGACCCCCTTAAATAAATTGCTTCTGAACTGCCGTATCTCTGGATTTTTCACATACTCTTCTGTCTTTTTGCTTCGGTATTTGCCTAGGTATTTGTGTTGTGCAATCATATACACCATATTGCAACTGTTAACTACATTTTAACATTTCAGGGATCTCGATACTTGTCGATTTAAATACCCTTTTTTGCCGATAATTCAACGATAGAATACGCAACTTTCGGGTTAATCAATACGAGTCTATTTTTATATTAAAAGTGCCCTGATGGAGGGTAATCCCCATGAACCCGGTACATGTACCAGTTTCCCTCCTGATTACGTCATAAAATACAAAAGAGATCCCATATTGAATGCAAAGTGTCTCTGACCAAACATCGAATAAGTGTTTGAAAGAACCTCTCAAAGGACTATAACTATAGAAAGTATCTGTACACATTTTCGATCAAACAGTTTTTTTGTTTTGTTTTGTTTTGTTTTTTTTTGCATTACCGTCCTATTTATTTTAAATCTTTTAAATTTTGCACTTAACAATCTTGAATAATGAAACCAAAATAATTGCAGGATATTGACGAACGATTCAGCATTTTTCTGTATTAGGCGCAGCATATATTGCTGTGACCAAGGAAGTGGCAAAACTTTTATTGTAATGAAGTCAAGATTTACACCCCAAGCTCACACAATGTGTTAAAATCATCGATGTCAAATGTCTACATTGTAGATATATCAGACGTGAAAACCTGACAAATGTATGCAATGTTGTCTTTGTACGACGGAGAGTCAATGAAAGGTAGACAGCTTGGGGTGTAAATCTTAATTTCGATAAACTGAAAGTTTTGCCACTTGCTTGACCGCAGCAATATAACGTAGAAGTTGTTGGGGTCGCTGGTTTTATAATCATCCTGTATGCGAAAGGGAATCCTTTATATATATTTCAATCCAGTATAATGTTAATCTTAATTTATATAATTTAAAAAGTTCATGACCTTCCACCGCTTGTAACAACATAAGAAAATACAATAGAATCCATCAACTGCTGTCAAAATCCATCGCACGCACAATGTCACACACACACACATATATAAAATAAATAAACATTAAAAAGGTAAAAAATACATAAAAAAATAAACGGAATACTTCAAACGTTTCTGAATTAAAAATAATATTTGTGCGAAAAAATATAGTAAAAGTAACTGAATTTTAAGGATTCGATGAACTGTGAGTATAAATATCTTTTAAATAATGAGAAAGGTCTTGAACGACACAACTTGTTTCTATCAATCATGCTTCTAATATTTCACATTTTTGTTGTAACTTGACGGATTAGCCAAATAAGGGCTAGGATACACTTTGTTTAGTACACTTAGTGTTTTATTGTTGTACAGGTATCCTGTACGGATCGAGTGTCCTGTCAATACCCACCTCCTTTATCACATTTAAATGGATACATCTAAACGACCGATGAGCATTGGGAGAAAAGCGATACAACAGGATACATTATCTATAAATATATTCAAGCGAATGTTTTCATTGTGCTATGGGGAAGTCGGAATCATTTGATTTTCATGATATCAGTAAGGACTCCAGTATGTCTGATGTTAATGTTGATTCTAGGAGGAGTGGATGTTTTGTTAGCACAGCGACCGGCTTTGTGTTGACCTTGTTGGCTGCCTGTCTGGCAGTGGGTGTCGGATTAATAGTACATTTTACAACAGCCGGTGCATCAATTGATTGTAAATGTTCATATCCAGGAAATATTGGTGGGTCGACTGACAGTATCGTAGGGGACGGCGGAAAGCCCACCACGACCACACAAAAACCTGTGTTGGAACAATGTAAAGATTTAGTGAATTCAGGAAATTCAGAAATATGTAAGTTTGAATTTTATTTCTATAGATGACTTTAAAAAATATGCCATGTATCTTTTTGAATATCATTGATTACTTATATTTATACATGTTTTACGATTAGCATTTCAACTTAGTAAAAATGGTTCATACCAAATGCACTAACCTTCTAGCATAAAGTACTAGTGTATATTTTTTTTTAAATTTCAGAGGATTATCTGAATTTTGTCGTTTTTCGTCTAAAGGATGATTTAGGATACACTTTGAAAAAGTCAAACCATGAAGAAAGACGTTTGCATATTTTTCGGTCCTCAGGTTTTGGGAAACCGAAAACGATTACAAGCTAAAAAATACTGGTTTCTGTAAGAAAGAAATGTGTGCGGTGTTTCATTTGGTTCTTTCCGGTGCTTTTATAAAGTATTCGGTTTTCTGTTTCATTTTCCCACAAATGTTTAATCAGTTTAATTTTCATTAAAGTGTCAGAAGCTGTTTTTTGTGTGTTTTTCAATCCTTTAGGTAAGGGGACAACCATTTGATTTTCAGGGGGAGGGGGTGCTTAGGTTATTTTGTAAACAAATAAATTTATCTTTGTGCCAGTGAAAACAAATATTCTAATCCTACTTGTCATGAAAGTAAATAATTTGATTTTTGATTTGAAGAATAATTTTTCTGTTGCAAATGAAAATGAATAATTTGATTTGGCCTTTAGTGAAAATAAATAATTTGGTCGAAATTTTCATAGTAATAAATAGTTTGTCTAGGCAAAATCGCCCAAGCCCTCCCCCGAAAAACAAATGGCCGTCCCCTTATTTATTCCTTTCGGGTTTAGGGTGCCCAAACTTTGCTTTTAAAACATACGCTATAAACTTGCGCATTCCTTAAGTACGACTACATTAAAAATTATTTATATGAAAACTTAAGGTCTTGATCAACATTATAACCGAGCTGTAGGCATATATACAATGCATAAATATGTTGTGTTTTAATATATGCTAGATGTTAATATAGAAGAAAATGAAACAACAAAGCGATTTACCTTGTCATTTGAAGTTATAAATAATGAGATACATATTTTATAATGTGATGAAAAAAAATGTGACATTTTTAACAGGAATTTATATACGACAAAAATACGAAAACCGCGAAAATAGATTTTGCACTTGAACAGACAATTTTGTATCCGGGAACCTCAATTTTAGTAGTATAGGAACTAAATACACCACAAAACAACTTATTAATTATATACATTGACTTAGACATGACATGCATTTTGCTAAATTTAATGTCATTCATAATCTCTTATAGACAGAAAACGTTTTTGTAATATATTTTGAATAAAAAATAGTAATGCATTTTTGCTAATGGTCGGAAAATAAATCGTGTTGTGCAAGATGGTATAATAATCATATCCAGTAATAATTGTGAAAATGGCACTACAAATAAAGAAGTGTATATATTTTCCTTTTAATCTCATTTTTGACGTTCATATCATGGTGAACAAATGTCCAAGTGTCCGACTGTCCGTCATGGCGCTCCGACTAAACAATCTTTTTGTAAGCGTTACAGGGATTTAATATATATATATATATATATGTGCAGACCTAACAATGTTGGGCTGATTTTCAGACGTATATACAAATAATTTATCAAGCCCAGTATAATGTCTCACGATATTATCCATTGGACAGGTATAGTATGAAGAGTTATCACACACTTCAGACAACTATATAAAAATTATAAACTTTGTGTGGCGGCATTCCTTGTCGAAAGACATTGAATCCTCTCTGCTATACACACAGCTGATCTGCACGAGAACCTATACATCATGTACTGCGTTACAACCCTAGATTAAACCTACGAGGAGGTATCACCCGGTTACCAAAAGCTATATTTTTATATAGCCTAGGTAGCCGCGTGGTCTAGGGCGCTGGACGTAGTGCAGGCGGTGTTGCCAAAGATGTCACAACAGTGATGGTTCGAATCCCGGAGAGAGAACTACCAATGTGCAGACCTAACAATGTTGGGCTGATTTTCAGACGTAATTCACTTCAAATTTGCAAAGTAATTCTTTCGAGAGTTACCAAACTTGATTTATTATAATATAGGATTACACGCTCATATTTAGGAAATTATCTATGTATAAACTCCGGCAGCTCATTCACAAACTGAATTAAGTCCGAAGGACTTTATGTTAAGTTTGTGAATGAGCTGCCGGAGTTTATAGGCCTTTTAAAAAATCATTTGGTCCGCCCTTCGGTTTCGGCATTTAAATACAAATAAACAGTTCCGGTTATCAACCCAACACGACAAGTGTTGTTAATCCTGATCCTGAACAAAGTTCATAAAAGTGTTCATATTTAGATTACCATGTCATTGTTTACTGTGACACTGCACTACTTTTGTTAGAATTAAAATGTATTTAGGGTTTATGTTGTGTAGTGTTAGCCAACAAGTGATAACCGGAAGCGAAGAGTGTTTGTTCCTCCATTTGATGAAAGAGTTCAGATCCAGGCAAAGATAACAACACTTTTTGAAAAGGTCTATACATGCATAATTTCCTAAAAATCAGTGTTTAATCCATATCCAATTTTGTACGTTAAAAACTGCTTGGTCCATGTTAACGACGTCTTTATTTGTTGCACTATATTTTGGCGGAGCGGATTAATTGGCAAACGGAAATATCGAAAAATATTTCCGTTTGCTATTTATAACGTTGAAAAATGAAAATGAACGTTACAATTACATTTGAAATTATCATTTTTAAATTTTAAAAATTGACATTCTTCCTTAAGATATCATTGCCGACATCACTTATAGTTTGAAGATTTTCGACACACTTATTTTAAAAATCTACTTAAATCTCGCCTTCAAACGGGTTTGAAAATGAAAAAAACAGTATGTTCCATAAGGTGCACGGTTAGTACGGTTAATCTTTGCACAATGGTCGAAAAGCAAACGTCAAGGATAATGCGACAGCCTAATTACTAAAGTAATTGAGAACCGAATCGTCAGTCGAAAAAGAATGCTCACGAGACAGTCATCATTGAAAACACAAAGATAATTACATTCATTCTTCTTCTTATGGAATTCTTCATATTTGATTGGTTACGAGTACTTTCGATCATTTCGGTAACTGTGCTTTATCAGTCAGTGAAACTACAGCAGCACGCCACTCCTTGACAACGACAAAAGTCAATAAAAAAGTAATCTAATCTAGGAAATGCTGCATCATCCACGAATTTTATTGAAATATCTAGTATAAGTATTGAATGCAATATTTTGTAGTTTTATTGGATTGTAAAAGCGTAGATCGTAGCACATTTTTCCTAGCGCGCTTCATTCAAAATGTACTACGGTCCACGCTTTTACACTCCAATAAAACTAGTGCGCTTCATGCGATAAATGTGCTACGGTTCACACTTTTACGCTCACATAAAACTACAAAATATTGCATTCCATTCTTAAATAACAGAAGTCTTCATATTCCCCAAGTGATCGCTTCACGACTAACTAATTTCGATGAAGAGAGTACAAGCTACAAAATTTTTAAAGTGTTTCAGTTTGGTGACAGAGATAGTTCCAAGGTTCTTCACAAAAGTTATCAATTATATCTCAAATCTCCCGTCTAAGCCAAATTCTTAAAAGGTAACTTTCAAGAACTCGCACATCGCCATTCAGTTTCAAATTTTATTGACTTGGTATTTTTATGGCATCACGCTGAGAATGTGTAGTCACCTTACTTTCATGTCGTTCTATATTATAAGGGTATCAAATTATTTCCCTTTATCTGTATTTTTTTGGTTTAAATTTCCTTTGATAACGTCAGTACCACAAAACAGGCCATGATCTAGAAAGTCAAGACGTCACGTGCAAGTGTAACATGGGATTTATTCCGGAAGTGTATTCTTTCCATTTGGATAAAATGCACTAGGGTAGAATATCCACAACACCTAATACGGGAATTTTGAGTCGTGTTCACTCTGACAACATTTTTGTGTATTATACAAAAAAATCAATACATCAATACTTTTGGATGGAATCACTAATTAATGAACACTGTTGAGCCAAGGGTGATTTATATTTAATCGATTTGTAGCGCTTCAGATTAATTGTTTTATTTAGTTAAATAATTGTCATGCAGGATAAATTATAAGTACACTTCAATTTAATATATAGTTTGTTTTTAGTAGGTATATATTTATATTCAATAGGACTGGATTCCGATTATACTTCTCACTGGTATTTGAGGAGATCGTTTCCGCCTTCAATTACACGAGAGTTCCTATCTCGAAAGTCCCGTATTGACCAATCACAATGGAATACTTAGTACTGACCGTGACGGTAGAAATACAATTATAGGTTGGTATTTACCCGGATATTCTGCACGCCGGAAAGAAAGTACGCTTAATGTGCTACATGTGCATACTTGTCATACGTTGACCTGATTAAGATGGCATATTAATTAATGCAATAAAGAATTATTGCTATAAAACAGAAATTTCAGCTTATTTCAATGTATTTTAGAATTTTAATAAATATTTTGTGAATATACAGAACATTTTGTTTTTATACGGCATATAACGCATCAATCTCGCCCTAACGGGCATGCTTGATACTTGCCGTAATTAAGTCCGTATAAAAACAAAATATCCTATATTCAATATTTGTTGACATTTTTGTTTAAAAATGTCACAATATATATAGAATAATGGTAGTTTTGAAGGTCGAGACAGAAAATATCACCGTATCGCAGCGAATGCGATAGGACCAGCTGTGATACTAGTGATATTTTCTGTCGAGACAATCAAAACTACCATTATTGTTTTTATCGGCAACATCGTAAGAATCATGATGTCAATTTCATGATGTCATTGCCTGATATTTTCTTGTATCAGGTCAGTACGGAGGTACTGGCAATATCAGTCAGCAAGATCAAAGAGAAAATGTACATATTGCCGATAAATGGTCATGGCAGTCTGGACATGATAAATTGAATTTGACATGGCATATGACACTGAACGGCAAAATTACATTTTTCATAAGTAGTAGTAATAACATTACATTATCTCTGAGTGCGTAGCACGAATTGATAAAGCATTCTACTAAATCTTGTCAAATTTATTATCTAAATTGCTCTTATAAAGCTTTCATGTACAAACGATAAGACAATGATAGGGCAAATTTAATGTTGGCAAACTTTCAGTATATAAAAACAGGTGACCACACTATTCATTCAATGAAAATATTAAATTGTACAAAGCTATACTCCAAGTGCACTTCGAGCTTGTTAAATTCGATCGGTTTTACCGACACACGTGGTCCCTTAAGCTAGCAAGCAGTTTGGCGACACAACTAACTGGCCTATCTTTCCATTTCCATACTGTCTCATTCCTGTCTACAATGCACCTGTCTTATTTGAATTGAATGTACATTTGTATCACAGGTAAACTAGCTTAAAATGTTAGTGCCGGTGTCTCGAGTTCTTATCGTTGTTCACGTTTGCCTTTTTTCATTTCGCGTTTTTTTTCTGGCAGGTTTTGATTTTTGATTGAAATTTTATGTCATAGAATGTGTGTCCCGTTTTCTTTTCTTTTAAAATTTTCCGGAAATAATACAATACATGTACGTCGAATTTCTGTTACTTTTTATCCCACCTAGCTCGTTGAGAATCAAGACCTATTGCCATGTTTAAACACAGTCGTCTGTTTTTCTCTTCAGAAACCTTCAATGCTTAGTTGATATGATCTATAATGATATATCTGTTATCTTATTAGACGGTTTCATTTGTATTCAGAGACATGCATGTTATAACTGAAACGACTGTAAAATATAAATTGATATGCTTAAACAGACACCAGATAATAGCTTTTATTGGTAATATATGATCGAAAGCTAAGTAAACCTTTTTTAACCATATTTATCTGCTTATAAAGTCGCTGTTTATGTAGCATCTTACGGGAATTGTTCAAACTTAATAAATTCATATCTTGTTTACTAAGAATGCATATAATAACGATTACTGTGACATTTTCATCTAGTAGTGTTCGAACGTCTAAGAGACGTATACCATTTATAGCTATATAGAATTGAATGCGAATGGTTGCGTTTTTTCCTCTCACTTTTCATTTTCAAAGGGAATACACCGTATACGCGATCACTTGCATTACAATGCAAAAAAAAAAAAAAAAAAAAAAAAAAAAAAAAAAAAAAAAAAAAAAAACAAAACAAAACAAAACAAAACAAAACAAAACAAAACATGAAAATATAAACAACAAAATCAAAATTATACATAGAGTTCCAGTCGTTTTGATGACTACATTTTTTGCCCCCTTAAGGGCAAGCCCCCAGGGGTCATACCAAAAGTCCGCTATCATCAGTAAATAGGATCCATATAATTATCCCCCGCTTAGCGAAAGCGGGGAATTATGTAATGCAGTACGTCCGTTCGATCTAGCAACCATATATTTTTCAACTTCTTACAGTGAAAATGATGATTTTCAACAGTCAGGTTGCAAAAATCTTTGAGTCTATTTTTGGTAAATTTTCTGAAATTCTTAGAAACCTGTACTTTTTGAAATTCTACCTAGCAACCATATCTTTTTGGTGTGTTTACTGTAACAATGATTGTTTCAACAGAAAGAAATTTAGTTTAAAAACACTTGTCTTTTTTACAAGGGGATGGGGTCCAAAAAGGGGTAGCGGGGGGGGGGGATCACAATCTTAGATTGGCCGTTTTTCATTCTAAGATATTTTGTTGGTCTTAACACTGTTGTTGAAAATAATAAAATAAAAATGGTATGTCACCGATCATTTTTTTCCCTGTTCGCAGGTGTTGAAAATAAGGCCAAATTTTGTATTTTTCAGCAATATTTACAAAGAATATACAGAGAACTGAGAGAACATGCTTATTGTTAAGCTTTCATATGAAATAGATATCAGATAGATTTTTTTTTTATAAATATCATTTAGGTACATATACACTTCAGCTATCTGTGTTTGATTAAGAGAGATATTTTGATATATAGTTTAAGAAATAGACAATATTTTTGGGGAAAAGTTGAAGTAGCTAATTCTCTAGAATGCAAATGATATTAATTTGCCAATTTATCATGACGTCACAATGAAAAGGCCGGGAAAGAATATTCCGGCTTGAAAATCGTCAATCAAAATGTGAAGTGATTCGGTGTTTAATAATACACAATACCTGATCCTTGCAGGCTATGATGGGTATTTCACTCAAATAAAGCACAAGGCGAGATATTTACAGACTATGCATGGTGGGTACATCACTCAAAATGTGAACTCCGGTGTACTGCAAGGTTCTATTCTTGCCCTCTACTCTTTCTAGTATTCATAAATGATATCTGTTGTGAAGTTGGCTATTTGGATTGAATTATTTGCCGACGACACGAGTCTATATGCCATAGTGGGCAACCCACTGATTACCTCAATTTGTCTAAATAATGATATAAATAGAGTACAAAAGTGGGCTGATAGGTGGCTTGTAAAATTTATCCCAAATAAAACCGAGAGCCTTGTAATTTCGAGAAAAAAGGACCCAGATAACCATCCGCCTCTTATTATGGACCGTAAAGTTATTAACGCAGTTGAATCCCACAAACACTTAGGAGTGATTATATCTAGTGATGGCAACTGGCATGCCCATATTGAAGAAATCTCCCTTAAGGCTTGTCTTAGAGTAAACCTTTTACGTAAATTGAAATTTCGAGTTGACCGTAAAACATTGGAATTTATGTATTTTTCTTATGTCCGTCCAATCCTGGAATATGCTGACGTTGTTAAGGACAATTGTCCTCAGTACCTAAAAAATAATTAAGAACAAGTAAACTACGAGGCTGCGCGTATTGTTACTGGTGCCACAAAACTTACAATTCTAGATATTCTTCTAGATGAAGCTGGTTGGGAAAGGCTTACAGAAAGGAGAAACAACCACAAACTTACTGTCTTTCATCAGATGGTTAATAATGTTACTCCCCCTTATATTTCAAATCTTGTCCCCCAACCCTTAACCAAATTTATTCAAATGGTACCCGCCATTCTGATCGCTAAGCTCCAATTCAGTCCCGAACATCGTTTTATTATAACAGTTTTTTACCAGCTACGTTCGTCTGTGGAATGCTCTACAAAGCCATATAAAAACAGTTCATTGTCGTTCTTTAAAAACAACTAATACGTAAAAGGTTCCAGTATAGAAGATGTAACACAATTCACCTATCTTGGAAGTGTCATCAGTACAACAGGCGGAACTGATGAGGATATAGTAGCAAGAAAAAAGAAAGCGCAACAAGCATTTGCAATTCTCAAACCCATCTGGAGGAGCAAAGTACTTCGAACATCTACAAAGATAAGAATATTCAACTCTAATGTCAAATCAGTACTTCTTTATGGGTCAGAAACATGGAGATCAACCAAAACAGTACAAGTATTTATTAACAGGTGCCTAAGAAACATCATTGGAATACACTGGCCAAACAAAATTAGCAATAAGAACCTGTGGCAAAGGACTAAACAAGAACCAGTCATACCAACAATCACATCAAGAAAATGGAAATGGATTGGCCATACTTTGAGAAAAGAGAGCACAAATGTTACACGTCATGCATTAGAATGGAATCCTCAGGGCCAAAGAAAACGGGGAAGGCCAAAGAACACATGGAGGAGAGACTTAACTGCTGAAACAGAGAAGATTGGAAAGACCTGGGGAGAAATAAAGACTCTAGCCAAAGACAGGAGGAGATGGAAAGCCACGGTGGTCGCCCTATGTCCCCCATGGGACGAAGCGGATTAAGTCAAGTAAGTCAATACGTAAAAGACCTGTTCCAAAGTTCTTCTACAGCGTTTGTAGAATGGAACAGATACTACACGCTAGAAGGCGCACTGAAAGTAGTGGCTTGAGGGATCATTCGTTCAAAAGAAATCTAGCGGAAGACCCCTTTTGTAATTGTAATCTTAAACTTATGGAGTCGTCTGAGCACTTTCTGCTTCTTTGTCCAAAGGCAGGAAATGCTCAGTCATCTATCTGGCGAAGTCACTATAGACAATGTTTTATATGGTAATCCATTACTGACCGACATAGATAATTCTGAAAACTTCAAGGTAGTGCAAAATTTTATTTTATTAACTCAAAGATTGATTTAGTTTCCTTTATTTTTGTGTGTTTAGGGCCTAATTTAATATTTAATGTAATCTGAAGTATTAATATGCCATGTATAATTATAGTATATGTCAACCACTTCATATTTTTGTATTGAAAATATAATATCTTATGTTAACTCATTAGTTACTTAGGAGTGGATCTGTATTTTTCTACATTTTTCTCTTTAAAATATAAAATTCTAATGATTATTTTTATCTTGCACAATTTTTACTGCAAAACCCAAGTATGAAAATTAATTGTTGCTCAATTATCTCTTTATGCTAACGTGTCACCCTTACTTCTTTACATCATTTCAATACTGCTTACGAGTGTGAATCAAGTTATATACTCTGTTCTATTCATCGTATTTATTGTTTATATTTTGTTTCGCGAACGAGAGGAATTTATATAAGTGCTGCGTCACTTGTTTTCCGATCCTTATTTAATGTCTTTCCGGTATATCGGAAAGACATTATTGGAATACCAAAATCGTTTTCTTTTTATTTCTTCTTTTCACAGAGGTGTCTAAGTGGGTAAGTGTAGGTCGATGAAATTTGGTGGTGTTTTGTAGTTGTTGTTGAAGTTGTGATTGTAACCGTCTTGGATTATTTCGTTATTAGGGGAGGGGGTTATTTAATAAAAGGGATGACATCAGTTCCTTAAAATAAAATATCACGAGCTACTGTTTAAAATGATAAATGATCTGCTTGTCAGATTATCATAATTGTGGTTTCATGCTGACAAGGTAAACTGAAACTTGATCAGCTGGTTGTCAGAAATAACTAAATACCGAAGTTACTGTGAATTTTGATTCTGCATGTGCGCATTTCGACAACTTATGTCTCTTCAGTGCAGATAAAATCTAAACGTTTGGAAGACCATAAAGTCAAAGATGTTTAAAAACTGAGATGATATTTAGCAGACGACAAAAGTAAAGCATGTGCAAACTTTATTGTTTCAGATCTTGTTTGACATACAATTACACATAGATTACAGAAAAAATAAGGGAAAACTACTGAAAACTAGATATTTAAGGGCTTTCCCTTTTCCTGTATTTCTTCTGATTATTTTTATTCTTCTTTTCTGCCTCATTTTCAGAAAATTGGCTGGAACATATCCTTCTGATATTTTGGGACAATAGGACCATGTCTAGTTGATAAGAATTAGGGAACGGTCGAAAATCTTTTTCCGTTCACGAATTTTCGCCAAAAGTCCGAAAAACGCATTTATGGGATAAACTCGGAAATCATAAGAGATAGTTGTTAAAGTGTAA
>MJUU01016218.1:69305-104243 GCA_002080025.1 Modiolus philippinarum | reverse complement strand
GTGATTGTATTGTTGCAGAGACAGAGATTAGAAACTCCTTTTTAATCCTTTGTAAAAATCGGTAATATCACGCGTGTGCGAGACTTCCCGTGAGGTTCCCAATACATGTAATTTTAAGTAAAACTGTACAGAAAAATGTCAACAAAAGGTTTTTTAATTGAATATCAATATATTGTCATGGATTTTAATTGTAATATCGGGTTAACACAATGCATAAGTTAAAACAATAACTTTACCATCGGAACATTGTTTCCGTATAGGTAAACTTTGACCAAAATTACGAATAGTTTCGATTCTAGTGTTGCATCATTGGAGCGAGTTTACACGCCTGATGTTAACGATTTCGAGTAGTTGCTAATCTCTGTATGTCTCTGGATGTTGACAGGCATTAAATTCAATTACAATCAAATAAAAAAAATAACTTTGTATTATCTAGTACATGTGCAATTTTGACCCCCCCAATTTTCCATATTGCTTATAAACAGTAAGGGTTAATGGTGAGAACCCAAAGAAATGAATGAAATATAAAATTCATAAACATAAACGATCTTTTTGTTTTTGTTTTTGTTTGTTTGTTTGAAAATGATCCTTTTCCAAAATTGTACAGGTATTACAGGTATGTGAACAATCGAGTATCCTTGGATATCTTATCTTGTTAGCTTTTGATGTGGCCGTGTACAAACGCCGACTGAATGTCCTGCCTGCAGGAATAGCCCTTGTGCAAAATGCAAGAACACTACATAAAGACTGGTGTTTTTTCAACGTTACTTTTTTAGAGAAGGCAACTTCTCTTATAAGAAGTAACAGTTCTTTTAGTTTTCCTTCAGGAATTTTTAGTCATTTCTTGTGTGTCAGTTGTCAAACCTAAGTAATCCATTATACAGGTCGGCCCTTCTGTCTTTTCATCAGCAATTGGTACTTGCAACTTATTACAAATCTTAACAAATGTATTCATCAATGATTGACAATCATTTGTACCAGCCTTTCCGGCAAAAAATAAATAATCGACATAATGATCTAAAATTTCCGAATTAGATTCTTTAGTAGTAAGCCATTGCAATAAAGTAGAAAATTTTTCAAATGTTGAACAGCTTATTGCACAGCCCATTGGCATGCATTTATCAATAAAATATTCGGTATTTATTTTGAATCCCAATAAGTTAAAATCTCCTGGATAAACAGGGAGAAGTCTGAAAGCTGCTTTTATATCCATTTTTGCAATTAGAGCATTTTTTCCTAGATTTTTAACAATGGATAATTCATTATCAAATAATGAGTACTGTACTGTTGTATATTTTGAATCAATGAAAGCATTGACGCTATTAGAAGGTGGATATGACAAATGAGTAATTAAACGATAGCCGGAAGTCTTTTTAGGAACTATGCTGACTGGAGAACATCTCAAATTCCATATAGGACGTTTTGAAAATGGACCAGCAATTCTCCCGTTTTGTATTTCACTTTCAATTTTTTGCATAGCTGCTAGGGGATTTTGCAAAACTTATTTTAAATTTTTTGTTTCAAGTGGTTGCAGAGGACCTAATGTAATCTGAACCCATATTTAAAACCAGAAGACAACAACTCTGCGTCATCCTTGTTTGGATAACACTGTAGTTCTTTATCTAACTCCACAGTGGATATAGGAGAAAAAACCTAGCTTCCATACCTTATATCTGTGTTTGTGTTTATCTGAAATTTTAAAATTTTAAAATCGAATATTTTGAGGATTTGCACCCACTGGTGGTTTTAAGTTAAATCTTGGTTGTTGAACATTTTGTCACACTGTCAGTGCTTTAGTTTTTTTGTGTTGTCTTGTTAAAGTTTAGTTTTGTCTTCGTCATTGATGTTTGTGGTACCGATTCGTCCTTGTCCATGTGTGAATACTAAAGTGATTACAAAAGCTTTTCAAAATTCAACCTTGGTACTGTTTGAGGGTTAGAGAAGTTACATGTACCATGGTTCTCAATTGGCTTTGTCTCAGGGTTAGAAAATGACAATAACCAACGAGTAATATAACAGATCTTTCAAAACATATGCTTCACTGACAGTGTGACGGGTGCTGTGTACAGAGCAGGACATGCTTACCCTTCCGCAGCACTTGATGTCACTCTTGTTTATTGAGAGTTCACACTGTTAGTGCTTTAGTTTTTTGTGTTGTATATGTAAAGTTCGTGTGTTTTGTGGGCATGTGGTGTCTTTGGTCTTCTGTCTTTTGGTGTTCTTGCTTTTGCCTTGTTTCTGGACTTTGATTTGTGTAATCTTGTGCTTTGTTCCTTCGGTATTCTACTGCCGTTGTTTTGTTTTATTTGGTTTACATTAGATGGTACTGTTTACCGAATACTATTTGTACGATTTATTATGTTGCTGTATTGTGCTGTCTTGACTCGATTAACTGGACCACCTTTAAAAGCATGACATAATACAGACGGATGCATACCATTACATTTCAAACACATATGTTTATAAAAACAGTTATTTCGAAAACACCCTTTTCTGAAATTAAAATCGTAACAAAACCCTTGCTGCATTTGAGGTTGTGCAGACAGCTTACTTCCTAATGCACCCTTTGCTATAAAGCGAAGCCAAAGATTCCCATCTATTTGTGACCATGGCTTGGTAGGATTTTGTGCAATTCTTAATCTGAATTGTTTATCATAATTGTCTACTCTATCAAATGAAGCATCAGATACAGCTCCTCTTATTAGAATCATGTTAGATATCAAATCTGTTGCTAACATTGGATGTCTTTGTAATGCAACTTTTGCAAAATTACAAAAGGCATCATTCCATGATTCTATATTTTCAATATTTTTAACTTTTAAATTTTTGTTGTCAGTGTTAAAAACTACTTGGCCATTTAAAACTGTCAAATTATTCAATTTTGGTTCACTAGATACTTCAAAATTTTGATGTAACAACAAAGCAAGATTAACATATTGTAAACCCCATATTTTTTTCTTTTATACTTTGACTAATAAATAAATCGGTTTCATTACAAAAAGGCACAATTAATGGGTTATTGTTAAGTGCACATGGTGCAGATTCAGATACGAAGTCCTCACCATTAATTACATTGTTGTCTGCTTGCACGCCAATGTTTGTGGCTGTAGGTATATCAGGTTCGACTTGAATCTCCGGCTCCGGCATTTGGACTTGACGAACAGCTTGACCTCCTTCCGGTTCTATCACCACCTGGTCTGGTTCCCCCGACCATTTTGTACAGCCTGTCTGTTGCGCAGCGGATATTGCTGCTGTCTCCTTTGTCTACGTATACCCCGACCTCTAGGCATCTTTTGTAGGTTGTTTTTTATGTCCTGACTCCTTTATGTCCTTCTTGCAACTGAATAATTTACAGCGGAGCGCACATTATAAAGGCTTAAAGGTCTGTTCGAATTGTCAAATGCAAGAAGCTCGTGCTGCAGTCTTTTGGCAAAAGAGGCATTATATAAATTAAGGTCTAACCATAATTTGCTTATGTAAGCGTAAAATAATGGCATTATATAAATTCAAGCGAGTCGGTTTTGTCCTGTAATACAATAAATAAATTTAATAATAAGGCATTAAATTGCACTATCCTATGTAAATATAGAAAAAACCGTAAGATCACGTTCATTGCCATATTTTATCCACTAGAGTTTGTTAAATCTTAAAATTTTAAGTGCGAGGCTTGCCGAGTATTTTAAAATAATGAAATTAATTATTGAGGGTGGATAAAATATGGTAATAATCGGGATAAATTTGTGTAATCTTCTTTATGATAACCAACCAGAATTGTATTCCGAATAGATTTGGCGGGAAATAGCACTGAGCTTTATTCAACATACGTTGAATATGAAAATTTATCTAACGGGTCAAAACCGGTTTAAACTTCATATATCATTGGAGAAATATAGTCTCTGACATTTGTTTCCAGTTTATTACGTATATTTCTCTAATCGAGATAGTTAAATTTTTCACATTTTAAAGTTCGAGGTTTGCCGAGTATTTAAAAATGTGAAAGTTTATCTATCGAGATTTAAAAGATTATCGTAATAAACCGGAAAGCAATGTTAGAGATTGTTTCTCTAAGTCCTACTGAACTTATTTGAAGTAAAGTGATCACCGTGGTCTCCATTCTCAAATATGCCATTTTGTTGCTACAAACATTGAGATTTGTATCATTGCGCCATTCATTAAAAATTTAATAAAAATGAGATATTACTGATAAATTGAGTAACCATAAAACGCAAAAACCATGATGCAGTTGTTAATTTCATCAACATCCGGTTGCACTATTTTCAAGAAACTGACATCAGACATTACCATGATTGACCAACCGCAGCCTGAGAACAAATTTACACGAATGTTTACTATTATTTCGATAACTAATCGACCAGAAGTGTTTCAATATGCTAGAATTCAGAGAACGTTGTTTACATTACGAGTGGTTCTGTACTTGAGGCGTCTTAACGCATTTTTTCTGTGTTAATTTGTTGGTCATTTAAATTTTCATTTTATTGAAGGGACATTTAAGCATAGCTAGAGATACAGTCATCAGCATCAACAAAATAAACTGAAATTTCAGTTTTTATTGGTATCTTATGTTCATATACAGCTGTGTCAGTCTCCGGTAATCCCCCCTTTCCACTGGATCCCTTTATGCTATACATGGTTTCATACGGAAGAGAAATGTGTAAAAAAACAATCGTTTTAAAATTTTTGATAATGAATGTTTCATCTATGGTTTCCAATCAGCTGGTATCTATGTTAAATTTTAGTTATACTTTATAGTTTAGTTGAGATGGACAGGATATCCGAGATCCTTAAAAAGTAAGTACTTCGTGTATGTTAATCTCAAGTCCAAAAATGACAATGCAAATTTCGAATCCCTTTACCGGTTGATCCCGAATCCCTGCTGTTTTGATTAATGGTTGATATCGGCATCCCGAAAACGATCATATATATTTGAAGTCTTTTTGGACCAATTAATTGTTGATGTAAGGACATTCTCAAAGGATTAATTGATTATTGGATATAAGTAATTTAGCTGTATCATAGTCTATGTTCTGGTCATTCATAGAATTTGGTTTCATTTTTTTACATTGGTATTTTCAGGTAATTTATGCAGGACTACACAGCAACAAACTACTCCAACGATCACAGCATCTCCTACCACAACGCCACCTACTTCAACAAGAAATGTTCGACTTCCGCTTAATTTATACCCTACTTTATACGAGGTTGAACTTCAACCACACATGTATGATGGCAACCCGAAAAATTTCTTCTTTAATGGATCGGTCAAGATTGAAATGCAATGTAAACATTCTACAAAAGAAATTGTATTACACAGCAACAAGCTGAATATTACAACAGGCTCAGTATTCATTTACCATTTAGGAACCAGTGGAGGACCAGTGATACCAGTTGTGGAATTTGACACCGTAAACCAGTTTCTGATATTAAAAACAAGTCAACAGTTGATGGCTGGTTCTAATTACTCGGTTGAAATGAAGTTCAGAGGACCCCTGATTGATGACCTTGCTGGATTATATCTAAGTTCTTACTCTCGCGGGAACAACACTATGTAAGTAAATACTATACAATATGTGTACTCCATTGCTTAGTTTTACCATGTTTTCGGAGAGACTTTGTCTCTTGTACTTACTCTATACCCTTCATTATTTATCTTGATGAGTTAGATTAATTTGGTAATTTAATAATCCAAGAAACGTTATTATTGCAGATGCTGGAACTGAGGAGGTGATTTTAAGATCTTGCGGTTTATTAAATCCTGGTTGAATCCGAAATTAAGAATAATTATTTATTGGTTTCCTTTTAACATAAGGGATAATTGATCTTCTTTCTTTTGACTGTATGTCGCATGAGTTATAAGAAATATGGATTTTCAATTGTACAATGTCATTGGAATATGTTATTTTAGTGCTATGGTGCTAAATGATGTCAGTCCCTAGTGCCTTATCATATGCGAAAATCAAATGGCGCGCGCTGTAACGATTTCCCGGCATTCTTATTATATAGGGGTACACTTTGAAGCGTTACATAGGGATGGTAACCTCGCGTGGTAAATTACGCGGAAGCGAGAAAATTTTGAAACGAAGAGTGGCATAAGTACATGTATTTATCCAATCAGAATATTGTATATTTACATACTGATTTATCCCATCAGAATTTTGTAAACTTTATTTTCACCAATTTTACAAGAGGATTAAATTGGAAAATCAATGAACATGTAGTTGGGTTTTAAGAGAAAAAAAATGACAACAAATCAAAAGAGAAACATATTGGAATAATAATATACAACCAGGAATTTTCTCTGGTCTATTGCATCAGAGGTGTCAGCTATCGCATATGGTCAATATTGTCAACGGAAGATTAATGAACAAAGATGGTTGTGTCGAAAATGATATCTGAAATGACTTTGTTCATCAGCAAATTCGCATTTTATTATTTTTTTTTTAATAAAGGGAATTAAGCTTTATATGTAGAAATTATATTCAGTAAGCAAAGTAAAAATTCAAGCTATACTTAGTATTAGTTCCAAAACTATCGCATCTTATTAGTATTACTGTCCATTTCGACACTTTCTGTCAGGTTTCTTAAATCTTTAAAACTCAGATGAACATATCAGATTATATAAATCGATAAAATGTGTTGATTTTTGATTCGGTTTGGGATCATTCGGCCCATCGTAAAAATTTGGCGTTGTAAAAGCAACGAAAAACTGATTTTTTTTTGGACGATAAACAGAAATTGTTAGAAACATAAAGCTTGGTAACGATGGAAGCGATCGTATTGATAACTTAAGAAATGTAAAGGCTTGATTTTTTAAAGCTACAAGATTTTATTTATCACATTGGCTAGGGGGAAGGTTTGGGCCCAATAAAACGAGTTTAACCTTGCCGNTGTCTATGTGAGTCTAGGATGATGTTTATTTCGCTGAACTTGATTACTCTTTATTCAGGGGCCGACTCCGACCTGCCGTTGGGTGTGGGGTTTTCGCACCGTTCATTGAAGATCTTATGGTGGCTTTGAGTTGTTATTACTCCCCTTTTGGTCGTTGTCTCTTTGACACATTCCCCGTTCCCTTCTTTTTTCTATGTATACATAGAAGCATGCTGAGCAATGAGATCCTGTTACAACGTAAATGACAACTTCGGACACAAAGTACGTTTGAACTTCTTATTACTTCCGCCTTTATAGTACGTAGAATCAAGCTAACAAATCAAAGTGTTTTTCGAACGCAATTCTTCAAAAGTAGCTCTCGACCCGTAATTTATAACTTGCTTTATTTTCTTTGAATATTATATTTATGGTATTCACGTATCTTAAATAACGTAAATAACTTCATTCAATTACTTTTGTATTTGCAATGAACATATACCATAAATAAATCGTTCTGAAATATGACCTTATAACTATAAAGGACTACTTCAACCACAGCAATAGTCCTTATAAATATCTTATAAATACCAATAAATCTGACATTCAAAACATGTACTGATTTTAATTGTATCTAGTTTCTTAGTTTAGATGTCGTCAAGTTCTATCAAATACACCCATATACACACACCTATTAATACACGAGACAAATAGCTATAAAGCACATACAAAATGTAATATGAAATAGAGTCTGTTCATGGTCCTGCATTTAATTCGTAAATGATTCATACACACAACCAAATTTTCTGGAAATTGAAAAAAAAACCCAACAAATTCTTGATATATAGTGAAGGTTCTTTTTTAAAATTTAAAGCTATTTTTATTCTGCTTCAGCATGCATGTACAATATCATGATTTTAAAACAGAATAAAAGTTTTCCATTGTCCTATCATGTGAACCTTTTCAGAGAATACTAGTCACTGGGCCCTAAGTGCGACGCGAGAAATTCCGTAGTTATTTATTTTGCCGACGTTTAATTTTCTATAGATGAGACACGATTAGGTGCCTTATTTATGCATCTTATTGCAGTCCATGTGATGTTGACTTAAATGAGTCACTTACATGTAGTCATGTCGCATCTTTACAAATTCAATGCCATTATATTAACGAGTAAATTCTCACGTAACACTTCAGACCCAATGTTAGTCGAAAATAGTGGGAAATGGTAAGATTTACTCAACATTTTTGTTTTCTATACATGAAAGACAACACGTGCAAAAAATGGATAAAACGTTTTGACAAAAATTTTTTAAAAAATCTCGCGAATAATTTTTTTTTATTTAAATAAACTCACTTGATTTTTGTTTTGTTTTGTTTGTTTTTTGCTATTCAAAGAATATGCAGTTTTATTTGAAATTAAATTATATCGGAAAATACAACAATTTTACAATGTAAAAAATTAATAGGAAAATTACAAATTTTGTCATCGTTGAGCCTTGAGCAGAGAGGCTTTTCAACTGGTAAGAAAAACGTATTCAGTTCAAAACCAAAACCTAGAACATTAGTGTTGACCGTTTTGACCATTTAATCAAAAGTACCTTTCCGGTACCCGAATGTCCGTCTACAGAGCTACCATTCGCGTCCCCAGATGGTGGGTAGGGGAATAACCTGTCTATGCGGTGTAGTCAGGTCAAAACACGGAAAGCCTGGCCGCGAAAAATTGATGACTTGCAGACGAACTGTTAGGAAGTATAAAGAGTTCTTCTATATTTGTTTAAGGAGAGTAGACTCACTATGGGTCTTATAGAAGGCTAAATATCCTTCCCCTACCCATTTCTCCCCTTTTCTTGTGAAAATCAAAACTCTTTACCCCTTCCACCATTTTTTCATTTTTCTTATAATTTATTTGAATTGGTTAACTTGTTCACGTCCTGATAAACATGATAAAGCTGAAATATTGCTCACTGAATTTAAAACTCTAACTTATAAATCAATCAATCAATCAAAAGTACCTTTTATTGATCAAAGACACAGCTGACTGACGGAACAAATCAGGATTCATTTTGAAAATCTTATTTCAAAAGTGGAAAAATACCGAAATGCAAGGGAAAAAGACATTTAACTGAAACACTACATTATGTGATCCGACTTATACTTGTATGATTAATACGGGTTTGATAATGAAGGGGAAATATTTCTAAATTTTTAGACATAAATTTGGATTTTTCGTTACTTTTTTCTTAATTTTTTTTTTTTGAAATGGTACCCCACTGCTTGAGACTGTCATACTAGTCTCTAAATTAGCTTTAACTTATTAATTTAAGGCTTTTGTTTACTCTATGAGTTGTGTATTTGCCTTGCAGAATTTTTTAAATGAAATAAAATGTAATTTACACCAATAATACTAACACTAATGATAAATCTTTCAATAATAACTAACACTAAAAATAAATCTTTCAATAATCACTAACACTAAAAATAAATCTTTCAATAATAACTAACACTAAAAATAAATCTTTCAATAATAACTAACTCTAAAAACAAATCTTTCAATAATAATTAATGTTACATTTTCCATAGATACATTGCAACTTCACAGATGCAGCCAACAGATGCAAGAAAAACGTTCCCATGTTTTGATGAGCCCGCCATTAAAGCCAAATTCAAAGTTACACTTGTTCATAAAAATCACATGGTTTCTTTATCAAACACGCCTATTGAGAGATCGGAAGACAGGTGAGTTATAGTTTTTTACTTTAGTTTTTTTATTTCCATTTTCAGTTATATGGCAACAACTTTTCTTGCACCATCTTATGCTAGAAATGTGTTTCCGTGTTTTGACGAACCAGCTGTCAAATCTCGTTTTGTTGTGACTTTGGTCAGAAAGTCTCACGTGATTTCGTTGTCAAACACACCAATAAAAACTTATTCAGAGAGGTAAAGCTTTTTTTCGCTATATTTTTTTTTTAGTGCGCTAGCTGTTTATATACAGAGTGAATATAACCTGATAGATATATAGTATGTCGCATCGTTCTATATTAAGACGACCGGTATCAGAATCATGCAACAAGAACAGTCAAATTCATGCAGATATTTGTTATTATTTTCCTAATTGAATATGGTAAACCGAAGAGACAAAATAAAAAATACAGAGAATTCAGATTATTATTCATACAGAAGTCATTTATATCAGGCATCAACCACCGTATGGTTACAGGACCGGATACTGGTACAATCCACGGAGATGTTACCGTACAGTAGACTTGGTACTGACTAAGCTAGTTCCGAGTTTACTGTACGGTAACAGTTCAATGCATTTCTTCATTGACGGTACCATTCCTAGTACCAATATCCTACAATTAATGTTCCCATGCTGAAATAATATGATTTAAAACTAATATGCGATTTGAAAAAGTGTCCATATAGTATATATTGCACATATTGCCTGGACATTTTTGAGATTGCCGTTTGCTATGGTGTAAATGTGTAAGACCGAGTTACATTTTCTGAATCGAAATCCACAGTAAGTAATGAAAGGATAAGTACAAAAATAGGATCAAATATCAAAAAGATAATGATATGCTAGACGGTAGTAAATTGGAGCAGATAAGAGTATAAGAGTACATTTTTGTATATGCTAGAAGGTAGTAGATTGGAGCAGATAAGAGTATTAGAGAATATACTCCAATTTACTACCTTCTAGCATATCGTTATCTTTTTGCTATTTGATCCGTTTTTTACTCTTATCTGCTCCAATTTACTACTTTCTAGCATATCATTATCTTTTTGATATTTGATCTGATTCTTGTCGCAATGAGAAATCACAACCGATAAAACTTTGTGAAAATGAGCGAGAACCCTGTTCATTTTACATTACAAACTGCAGTTACATTTTAAATATTATTCTTGGGTTAAAATATGTTTTGATCATAATACTTCTAGAGTTGCTTTAAATATCGACTATGGGGTTAATCAAAGGTATTTGATATTCAAATAAAGAGAAATAAGCAGGTGAGTTGATGCTCAATGACCAACAGAATGAACAGTAATGAAATATAATGTAGAAAATGGAAGAACTAATGTTGTCTTTTTCGTCACAACCTTTATTTTTCATTAGAGTTGAAAAAAATGTAGAAATAAACGTATAGTGTCCATCTTTCTAGATTACTCAGATCTATTACGTTAAACTTTGTATTTTACAGAAATGATAACTGGGTTGCTGATCATTATGAAGTTACTCCGAAAATGTCGACTTATTTGTTGGCGTTCATTGTGTGTGATTTTAATTATACTGTTAAGGTTACCACAAACAACATTACAGTAAGTATATATATATATATATATATATATGCTGCAAAGAGATTTTATCTGGGAATGAGATCTTTATTCTTGTCACATGAAACATGTACCGAGAATCAACGATAAAAATGCGATTCGAAAAATCTTCGATAAGTATCACATCTGAGGATGATGGCTTTCAAATTTTGTTTTGAAAGTCGTATATTTTCGTCTAAAATCAACTCACTGGTACATATACAATCTGTACACCCTGAAGCTTCAAAATTTTAGAAATCGTTCAGATTTTGATTAAACATTTCTAAGAGATACTATAAGTAATGATTCAGCTTTATCAACCGCTAAAAAGTATTCGACATATTCTCATTACAGTGACGAAATACGTGAATGCACAAAGTGAAGAATGGCGTCATCGTCATATAACCCATGTATAGGCTGGACACTAGCTAGTTGCGGAACCGTAGCTCTTTTAGCCCTTGTGCTGATTTTTTATAGTTGTGGACCATTCAGCAAATCAGAAAAAGGACCTTTAGAGCATGCACGGTTCTGTAGCTAGATACTAGCAACCTACCGATCAATTAAAAAGAGGACCTTGACATGCTTGAAAGAGACCGTCAACTTCAAAATATCTTTGAGTTCGCAATTACACGATACACGGAACAATGGCATAACATAAATAAAGGGATACAAAGCGATATGTATGAGACTGTATCCATGTACAACAAGTTAAATCAAGTCAAAACCATAATATAGATTATATTCAGGTTTAGTCATATGGAGCTTTAGGAATGAATAAAAAAATGTACACTACAACAAGTGCCGAGTGGACATTGTTGTAATTTTTATTTAACAATTTACAGCAACATCTATCTGGACTGTTGTTCTTTGAACTGAAAATTTTAGTATACTTAAAGATATATTCGGTTATCAATGCTTAGAATATATTGATATTGATACAAATGATCTAAAAATACACAATGATGACAAATTTGTATCTAAGTAATGGCAATATGTGATATGGTTTACCAACTGTTTTCAGTACAGAGCATGGGCAAGACCAGAAGCTGTTGAACAGACACCATATTCGTTAGATGTTGGCGTGGAAATTTTAACATACTTTGAGAATTATTTCAGTATTCCTTTCCCATTACCCAAGTCAGGTGAGAAATCTTTTAAATAATTCATTTTTCCATTGGAGACAATTTTTGCAGTTTTTTTTTGAAAAGCGCAATACCATTTTCTAATATATTTTTTCATAATACGGCTGTCATTATTGCAAGACTCCAATTTTCAGAAAACGAGACAATATTGTTGTTATCATTATGTTAGGAGCATTTTTTTTCAACTCAGTGGTCGCATTCACCACCAAGCATCCTTTCTGTGGAAGTTCATCGGAAATTTATTAAATTTAGAACACATTAGAACATAGTGTTTTAACGTTTAAAATGCACAAAAGAAGACAAAGGGTCAGTGCGAGCTATTCTCATCACTTGGCGTCCGTCGTCCGGCGTCCGTCCGTTAACTTTTCACATTTTCATCTTCTCCTCTGAAACCACTAAGGCAAATTTAACCAAACTTTACAGGAATGATGTATGAAAGGTCCTTAACAAAGATTGCTCATTTCGTTCCGATCCGATAAAAAACATGGCAACCAGCGCTGTACTTAGGTTTAACATAGGACCCTATGGGAAAATTCACATTTTCATCAATTCCTCTGATACTGCTGAAGCAAATTCAACCAAACTTTACAGGATTGATGCACTAAAGGTCCTTTACTAAGATTGCTCATTTTATTTCGATTCGACAAAAAACATGGCCGCCAGCACGGAACTTAGTTTAACATTGGCCCTATGGGAAATTCACATTTTCATCTTCTCCTCTGAAACCACTGAAGCAAATTCAACCACACTTTACAGGAATAATGTATGGAAGATCCTTTACAAAGATAGCTTATTTCGTTCTGATCCGATAAAAAACATGGCTGCCAGCGCGGAACTTAGGTTAAACATTGGACCCTATGGGAAAATTCACATTTTCTTCTTCTCCTCTGAAACCACTGAAGCAAATGCACCCAAACTTAACAGGAATGATGTACTAAAGGTCCTTTACAAAATTGCTAATTTCGTTTCGATCCGATAAAAAACATGGCCGCCAGCACAGAACTTGGGTTTAACATTGGATCTTATGGGAAAATTCACATTTTCTTCTTCTCCTCAGAAACCGCTGAAGCAAATTCAACCAAACTTTACAGAAATGATGTAATAAAGGTCCTTAACAAAGATTGCTCATTTAGTTATGATACGATAAAAAACATGGCCGCCAGCACGGAAGATAGTTTAACATTGGCCCTATGGGAAATTCACATTTTCATTTTCTCCTCTGAAACCACTGAAGCAAATTCAACTAAACTCTACAGGAATGATGTATGGAAGGTTCTTTACAAAGATTGCTCATTTCGTTCCCATCTTATAAAAAACATGGCCGTCAGCGTGGAACTAAGGTTTAACATTTGACCCTATGGGAAAATTCACATTCTCTTCTTCTCCTCTGAAATGGCTGAAGCAAATTCAACCAAACTTTACAGGAATGATGAACTGAAGGTCCTTAACGAAGATTGCATATTATTTCTGATCCAATAAAAAACATGGCTGCCAGCACGGAACATAGTTTAACATTGGACTCTATGGGAAAATTCTTATTTTCTTCTTCTCCTCTGAAACCACTGAAGCAAATTCAACCAAACTTTACAGGAATGATGTACTAAAGATCCTTAACAAAGATTGCTCATTTCGTTCCGATCCAATAAAAAACATGGCCCCCAGCACAGAACATAGTTTATTTTGGCCCTATGGGAAATTCACATAAAAACATGCATGGCCACCATGCAGAACATAGAAAACCCTGCTGTTCAGCATTTTTCAGGTGAGCGATACAGGTTCAGTGTCTGAGCCTCTAGTTAATAACTTACAATACTCCTTTGTTATGTTTTGACTGTCGTCTCTTAATGTTTGAATTATAGATTAACTTGTTTCGCAGTTTTAATGGAACACAATAATGTCGATCCCCCGTGTGGTTATTCTTTATTTGTTAACTAAAATCTTATACTTTTCATACCAAATTTTAATGAATATTGTTTCCTTCTTCAATAAAACTTGCAGAAAACCTGTCAGTTAAGTCACTTTGTTGCTAAAATGATTATTTTACAGATATGATTGCTGTGCCGGATTTTGCAGCCGGTGCCATGGAAAATTGGGGTTTGATTACATACCGAGAAACAGCAATGTTATATGACACTAAAGAATCAGCAGAATCAAATAAACAAAGAGTAGCAGTAGTTGTCTCCCATGAGCTAGCGCATCAGGTGGGTACAATAATGTAAAAAAACTGAGATTATTTGTTTTTGGTAGGTAAAGAGTAAATGAAACATTTACAAAGAGATATTTATTGCAAAAATTCTTAATTTTGCAGCAGCATCTAGTTTCCTTAGAGTGAAAAAACAATTAAGCATTAAATGACTTTTCTTGTTACTATAGTTCAATAAAATCACTACTTCGCGATTCTACTTTATAAAAAGCTTACTCACATGTTAAATGTTTTATTTTCTTGCTTAAGGGAGAATGGGGGTCAGATTTCAGAAGCATTCGGTATCCTCGGGTTAACCATCTAATCAGGATTATTTTACATGTATCATATTTTCTTGGTCATAGGTCACCTTAAAATGCATGAAATATACAATGTATAAAATTTTATAAATTCATATATTTTAAGGCATCTAAACATCAAATGGAAATTGAAGGAAAAGTCTAGAGAGACTGTTTCCCGCCAAAATTTGATATCTAAAATATTCTTACATGAATTTTCATATTTTTTTGCTCATGTTGTTCTATTAGCAAAGCACCTCAGAACAAAAGGTCAGCATTTTAATTCTAATTACAAAATTTCTGACACTAGTACTTCCTTAAGTCCAATATTAAACTGTCTGAAATTCACTGTAGAATATTCATACATTGTCTACTTTATAGTGGTTTGGAAACTTAGTAACACCGTCATGGTGGGATGACCTATGGCTAAATGAAGGATTTGCTAGTTTTGTAGAATATATGGGCGTGGATCACGTTCATCCTGATTGGTTGATGGTAAGTAATTATAGTCGAACCTCAATAAGTCGAAGTCGAAGGGACCATACAAAATTGTTCGAGTTATCCAAGGTTCGAGACATCCGAGTTTGAAATTTACATGTGCTTTCTTTTCAAAAAAGAGATTGGCAGTCATGTCATTCGATGTCCAATGACCATAAACAGGTTACAGTATCGGAGATACCATATATACAAAGATAGAAAAAAACATGATTTCACTGGAACCGCCAAAGTTCGAGTTATCAGAGGTAAAACTAAAAAAATCAAAGGTGAATTTTGCAAGGACCGACCGTTCACTTCGACAAGTTCGAGATTTCGAGACAGCTGAGTTCGACATAACAAGGTTCGACAGTAATGAAATAAATATTGCAAATAAAATTCTTTTGATCTGATATTAACAAATAATGCTTATGCAACATTTATGTGGCAGACTGTTTGATTATTCAAAACTAAATATGATTAGTTTAAAAGTATTTGCTGCAATCCTCATGGGTTATATAGTTTTCAATAAAGTTTTAGTTAAAGATTTACAAAACGAATGAAATTTGTTGATTGCAATTGGAGTGAAACTGATAGTACAATAGAAGGAACGCAAAAGGCAGCTAAGGACAGAACTATCAAATCGGCTTTCGGGCCAGCACCGATTACTGGCTCCTGGGTTGGTGAATAAATGTGAAAATATAACCATTTCACCGTCGTGAATAGCATCATCTTGTTATATTTTAAACGATGATTGTCAGATTTAAAGATTTTGGGGGATGCTGTATAAGTTTTTTGTTAAAGGCATTTAATAATATAATATAATGTCTTGTTATTTAATTAAGGGATATTGTCAAGTCATAATGATTTATCAAATTCTATTTCACGGTTCAAAAAAATATATATCAAGATCATTTTAGAGAAACCATCGTTAGTCTATTCAAATCAAAAAGTAAATGACTGGACATTTAATAATATTGCCATTGCAGATATTAATTGTAACCTTTTTTTGTCATAACAGCTAAATTGACGGGTATATCATGAAGTTTCTTAATTTTGTTGGCCGTTTTTCCGACAACGATGAAGGGTATGAAGGGAAAATGACAATACGAAGCGCTTCTTTATACTTTAAAAAAGGGAATCTGCTCCCATTTTCATTTATTTGTGTTATAACCTTTGTTCAGTCTGTTTATTAAGGGTGAAGTTTCATTCACAGTACTATTTTAGAAGCAATCATTACGACGTTCGAAATTTCTATACATTACTATTTGAGGCTGAACAATTTAATTTTTCCATGTTAAGGCAGAGTAAATGAGATCTGTTCTTTTGACATTGTTTTAGATAATATCATTTAAGAAAAGTATTAGCAATGCGCAAAGCTAAACATTGAAAAATAAAACATTTCTATTAGAAATGATACGACAGAATTTAAATTATACCTTAGTTTATTTAAATATGAAAAAGAAAGAAAATGGAGACAACATCCCATATCCAGGTTAAAACGACCCAAAATAAAGCATGTAGGGGTCACCGTACAGTTTTCAACATAGCGAGGAACCTCACACCATATAGCAAGCCCTTAATGGCCCCCAAAAGGTTTAAAAATGAATAAATCAATGGAAACAAACCACATCCAATACTCCGGATATCAAAAAACTAAAATTTTATAAGAAGGCAAGGACAAGCCAAAGACCAACATATTCCTGACTTGGGACAGGCGCACAAATTCACGGAATCTGTCAGTACTGTCAGTCATGACTGAAAAAAATGTTGTAGGACTGACTGTTATAGCATGATTGTCAGTCCCATGTCTGACAGCATTTTAGATTCTTTATAATGTCCATAATACAGAGCACTGTCTGGAAATCTTCAGGACTGACAGATTATTTTGTTCTGTCAGTCCTATCGCTGGCAGTGTAAAAATAGTTTTAACAACTCTGAATGGTATCAAATGACAAGTAGTTTACCTGACGGAGAGACATTGGTAATAATTAGTGACAGTTCTGTAATGGCTATCTATTTTTCAATTCTTAATGTTTTAAAGCCGCATTGCTTACGATATATTTATAAAGACTTTGTCTCCTGTACCTTTTCTTCTTGTTCATTAAATAATCTATAATGTCATTTAATAAGGACGTACCAAACTCTTAAAATAACTTATGTTTCTTGTTTCCTTGTAGTTCAATCTATAGGGTCTGTAAGTCTCGTCAAATTTTGTAACTTCCGGGCACATAAAATGTACCCGGAAGTTTCATTTTTAACGAAAACATATGACGTTTCAAACAAAAACTTGAACGTCATAATCCTCAGACGTCATTATTTGGCGGGAAATGTTTTCGAATTGCAATCTTATCGTGAATTCTCGCAGGTCACATGACGAGACTTACAGACCCTATTTAGGATACTTTTTGTTTTTCAGTTTCAACAATTTGCCGTTGAGGATTTGCAGGATGTTTTTAATTTTGACGGATTGGTTACATCACATCCTGTTTATGTTCCAGTTTCACATCCAGATCAAATCAATGAAATATTTGATCGCATTTCATATGGCAAGGTAATAAGTTATTCGGTAAATTTTAAGAGANAGGGCTAACACATGAATAAAGTAGAAAAAAATCTATGGAATAGTTTTAAAGAAATCAACAATATACCTGTTTTTACCTATATATTCATTAGAAATATTTGATTATTTTGATATCAGTTATTTTAAAAACAAGCACGGTGACCCCCCTTTTTTATTTTTTTATTTCAATGCTAATATAATAAGGAAACTTTCCTGAGAAAATAAAGAAAATCTATGGAAAAAAATTTGGACTACCCATCTACCTTAATAAGGACGTACCAAACTCTTAAAATAACTTATGTTTCTTGTTTCCTTGTTGTTCAATCTATAGGGTCTGTAAGTCTCGTCAAATTTTGTAACTTCCGGGCACATAAAATGTACCCGGAACTTTCATTTTAAACGAAAACATATGACGTTTCAAACAAAAACTTGAACGTCATAATCCTCAGACGTTATTATTTGGCGGGAAATGTTTACGAATTGCAATGTTATCGTGAATTCTCGCAGGTCACATGGCGAGACTTAGGGTCTGTAAGTCTCGTCAAATTTTGTAACTCTCGGGCACATAAAATGTGCCCGGAAGTTTCATTTTAAACGAAAACATATGACGTTTCAAACAAAAACTTGAACGTCATAATCCTCAGACGTCATTATTTGGCGGGAAATGTTTTTGAATTGCAATCTTATCGTGAATTCTCGCAGGTCACATGACGAGACTTACAGACCCTATTTAGGATACTTTTTGTTTTTCAGTTTCAACAATTTGCCGTTGAGGATTTGCAGGATGTTTTTAATTTTGACGGATTGGTTACATCACATCCTGTTTATGTTCCAGTTTCACATCCAGATCAAATCAATGAAATATTTGATCGCATTTCATATGGCAAGGTAATAAGTTATTCGGTAAATTTTAAGAGAACAAAACACCAGAATTAAGGATGGTCAGTCCTCAAGTTCATAATATCAAGGTTTTGAAATTAGCATCTCTGTTTATTAGAACAGAACATCGATCATACATCATTTTAAGAAAAAAAATATTGATAGGTTGTTGTGCCCGTTTTTGAGATATACATGCCCGAAATTTTGGCGAGAAACCGAACTCTTCTAGATTTTTCATTTACTTTGCATTAAGGCAATCGACCTTTGAATACAATGAAGATGTATCAAGAATTTCATCAAAGATTCAAGATGTATACAATCATATTTTGGAAAGAAAAGTTTGGGTCAATGTGCAAAATTTTCTGTTGCATCATGATGGATAAAATAAGAGAATTCCGAAAGTCAGAGACAGTTTCAAAAACCTGAGGATTGACCATCCTCAAAATGTTGCATCTCACATTTAAAGCCACAATGATATTAGAAATATACAAAATGCACAAACAGAAGTTCATAATTAAATTATCGCATGGAGAAATAAAACGGTTAAACTTGTACTAAAATCGCAGTTAAACAACAATTTCTATTTAGGTGGCCAAAAGTAGTAAGTGATCGAAATCACAGGAATAAAAGAACGATTGTGAGGGATCGAAATCACATAAAAAAGAACGATTAAGGTTGTGAGGGATGGAAATCACATGGATACAAGAACGATTAAGGTTGTGAGGGATGGAAATCACATGAATAAAAGAACGATTAAGGTTGTGAGGGATGGAAATCACATGAATCAAAGAACGATTAAGGTTGTGAGGGATGGAAATCACATGAATAAAAGAACGATTAAGGTTGTGAGGGATGGAAATCACATGGATACAAGAACAGACAGATTTTTTAGCGTAGTTGCGACATAAACTAAAACAATTTTCAATATTTTTAGGGTGCAACGATTATAAGAATGATGCGGTTCTTTCTTGGAGAAGAGACGTTCCGAAGAGGACTCGAGGTAATATGTTCTCTTTGTTTGCAGTTTCTAATTGATTTCGTCATATTTTGCATTTAATGTGTTCTCTTACTGAATATTATTTTCAAGGATAACTGATTTACTGATGAATGACTGATTATTGTTAAATTTATTTTAACTTACTTTTTAAAAAGTGTGTCCAAAGGTGATTTTCATAGTTCTTTCATTTTAAATTTTATTTGTTCTTTAGTTTGAGAACACCCGTCTAAATTTTCAAGGTCTTTCATTTATTTTTGCATTTATTCTCTGAAAAAAATGCTCGTCTTTATTGTTTTTAGCGTTATCTGCGGGAAAAGGCATATGATGCAGCATTCCATGACGATTTGTGGTACGCTCTTGGTAATGTACGTATCTTTTGTATGAAGTAAATTTTATTAATTATTAAAGTAATGCATGTTACATGTATTTAAAGCATTGTCAAATTCAATAGGTATCGTATATTTAACAAGAATTTCTGAAGTTTTGTTGCAAAAAAGAATTCAACTGTATTGGTAAACACAAATTACAAATGGGAAAGATCATGTGTACAAACATTAAAATATATAAAAAAAAGATTTAGAAATAATTTACTACTACATGTATTATCTATTCATTTATACTTTTGATCAGTAATGTAAGTGTTTCTTCTCCGAGTCTTGAAGATTTTGATATATTTATATATATTTCTTTCTTGGAAAGACCTACATATACATACATGTATATCTTTAGAATAGTAGCCAAAAAATAAGGTAGGGTACATATATAATCTTTTCGGATGACAAGGATGACCCACGTTAAAATTTCAACCCAAAACTCGGCGAAAACAAGGTTCATTAGATTATTATAATGACGAAGGATTTGTGATATTTTAAGTTTTGGCTTTGAAGTAATATTCTTGTAGCCCGATGTTTCAAATTTAAACCCCTCTACAATTCTTTATTAAATGAAGTGTTCTTGTGTGTTAGTTTGGTCTTAGTTTTGTGTACATTTTACAATATTTCGTGTGTCTAACTGAACATTTGATATTTTAGCAAAGCATTGCTGATGGAAAACCCTCGAAAGTTCATAATGTTAAGTACATTATGGATACATGGACACTTCAGATGAATTTTCCAACTGTTACATTGGCAAAAGAAGGGGATAGCGTCAGACTGAAGCAATCTAGATATCTTCTTGATCCATCTGCAACAGATCCTGGCACATATATATCTCCATTCGGGTAATTTTAATTTTAATGATGATTAAGCTATTTTGTGAAAAGAGGTATTACTTTTGATACAAAAATGCATTTACATATTAATTGTAGTAATTATACCCCTTGCGACGATTGAGGAAAATATTGGAGGATGCTTGTACGCCCGTCAGTTATTCCGCCCGGGGCCCGATATTTTTCGTCACAAAATTCTCCAGGGATTATTCCACTATTTTTCAACTGGGGCCCCAACACTCAAATTGGGAATTTTGCGTCATAATTGTCAGTAACTGGGAATTTTTCTGTGTCATTTTTGAATGTTATTTGAAAGGCTTCTTGAATGTTTAAGCTTTATTGCAATCATGGAAAATACTAATAAAATGCCTTAATTTAATAATAAGTTTGAATGCATTGCCCTACTAGTTCATCTTTTTACCCTCCTCAATGGGTCAGTGTTGAATAAACAAAAATGAAACAAAAGTATCTGCACTGAGTTCAGTACACCCAATTTAAATTTATACATGTTAATTGTTCACATTTTACAAGGCCTCATTGCAACACATGGACAATATATAATATATATAGTCCCAGATTGCAATCATCAAAATGAGGTTTCAATTATTGTTCATAGATATTGACATTATCTTCCCAAACTTCAAGTTCCCGTCATTGTTTTTTTAATATGCCCAAAATTATTTTGATTGATTGATTAGGTAGAGTTTAGCGTCCAATGAGCAATATTTCAGCTATATAAGGACGAGAACAAGTTCATCAATTCAAAAAAATGTAGGTAAAAGAAAGAAATAAAGGAGAAAGGGACAACCGTGACAACGACTTTTAATCGCCACTGGAAAAAGGGAGAAATGGGTAAGGGCAGGAAATTTAGCCTTCTATACGACACCCAATGCGTCTGCTCTCTTTAGAGAAATATAGAAGTGGTCTTTATACTGCACGGAGCGTGGCGTTTCTCCACACAGTTTGGCTACATGGTCAGCTTTATCGGTCATAGTAAGGGTAGATAACTCCAATTAAATTACCATGATCTGGGTTACAGATTTATCTGCTGATGACCGTATAAATCATTATAAAATATATAATTCAGTAACTTAATGTTTTTTTAAATATTTTCTTATACAAATCTTTATTATATATACTAATCGAAAAACTTACTGATTTTTTTTTAGTAATATATCTGCAAAAATGATTTAAATTTCATCTAAAATATTTTTGTCTATTTTCAATGCACAGTAAAATGTTTTAAAGTTTCATTTTGACAAGAAAATTATCAAAACGTCTTATTTCCTGTAATAAAACTGCAGGTGTACATTTAAATCAACCTGTGGATCACCTAGGGGCAAACCTGTGTAATCAACAAGATACAACTGACCACGGATTTTATGACTCCTTTTATGTAATAAACAATCAAGCGATTGCGTAATTATTGATACAGACTGATGATGTTATTCTACAACAGGTATATGTACACATATACACACATGCCCCTGAAAAATACATTTGTAAAGAAACAGGGATTTACATTACACATATTGTCTCTGAAAGAAATCATTCAGCTAACCAAAAGGTGTCAAATACACGTTTACGGGGCCAAAATTTAAAAAAATAGTTTCATTCTTATACACAAAAGATATTTTTTTCTTATTAACGAAGATTGTTAGAAGACTCAAACGTAGAAAATACACCAGAAAAATACAACATAGATACTTCCGGTTCAAGTTATGCCATGATAAATTTGAAAAATTGGACACAGAAGGCAAAATTTGAACGAAAAGGGACGAGACTAAATCTAAAATTAAACTAAAAACAAGTACAATTCTATTTAGAATAAGATTTCAGGAATAAGAAGATATCTGCAAAATGCTTCAAAACTATTCCATTATCGAGATAAAACTGCTTTAAGAGACAAGGGGTTTCAGTATTTTAGTTCAAATCTACTAGCGATATCACACCAAAACATCAACATTTTCAAATACTTAGGAATGTAATTTATACTTAATTTAAACATATATAATTCCCAAAAATATTATAGAACATCATTCGATCTGCAAACATTTGTAAAAATATTTTAATAATAATGTATTTAATATTTTCTTCATCGTGTCGTGATTTTTCTATGTGGCCTTTACAGGCGTGGTGTTACCGGAAGTTACATCACACAAGTCACGTGATGTCCATTCTTTTTGAATATGACTTGTTCACGATAAGGCTTTCCGTATTGTGACCTGACTACCTCGCACAGATAGGGCATTCCCCTATCCATTATACGGGGATGCGCCCGGCAGCTCTGTAGCCAAAGCCCCTGAAAACCGATTCAGGTGTCGGGTATAATTATTTTGCTGCATTTTTAATTTAAATATATACTACGGAAGGCAAAAATGAATACTAATATTAATCCATTTTTGCCTTCCGTACTAAATATTTAAAATAAAAATGAGTCAATTAATTGACACTTAATAGATATGAGCAAAAACTGATGTTTGAATTTGCCGCCTATTTCTACTTTAAATGGGGGATACCTCATTATGGAAAATACCAATGAGTTCCGAATGTCTAAAAAACAAATGGCGGTTCCTTTTCGTTGTGCATGCCGAATTGGAAACTTAATTGCCTTTCTCATGTTTTACGCAAAGGAAGACATTATGACTTCATTCTATAATAAAATGAATACAATAACTTGCATCAAAACAAACTATTTCTGTAGAAACGAGAGGAAAGTTCTCGGGACACTGGACTGTGACATTTTCCTAAAAAGATGTCGTATAAAGACTACACACTATACAAGATTCTAGTAGACATTATGCCTTTTTTTACCTTTGTTTTGCGATCAGAACATTGTTTCTTAGAACAATCTGAAAGTGACTCTCAGAACTTGAGTTTGGGAAATTTGCGAACTCTTCTTTTAAAATTGGGAATGGGGCCGCCAGGCAGCCCTGAATTATATAGCAGAATTATCCCTGTAATCTCCAATCAACCTTAAAAAACTGATTCAACGTTTTGTATGTCACTTATCTTAAATAAGTTTTGAGTTTTAAGCGTCATTTTCTCTGCGATATATATTTCCTGTTGACGGAAAAACTTGATAGAGTTGGAAGACTTGACTCTTCCTAAATTCAAAACTAATAAAAATGCATAGAATTGACATCTTAATCGTCAGCAACCGACGCACAAAAATATTACTTTTGAGTGTCCGAGAGTTTTATTTAACTACAGCCCATAACCTTCATTATTTGAATTAAGAAAACAAATTGAGTGCACTGATAAAACATATTAAGATTATCCGATTAAATAGAGAATGTTTACAAAATTTCATGCCATATTTTATGTTAAAATGCTTCTTTGCTCTGCCAACAGGTCAATCAGCTTCACTAACAATAACATTCAATCAGTATTGTTAAGGCAGTTGCTGCCGTTGATTTCGGAATCCTCTGTCGTTTTCCACATCAGAACATCTAAAATATTTCCCCATAAACACCAACCTTTTATGTTATATTATTTAAGCATGTAGCTTAAAAGAATTTTAAGAAATTTACATTACTAATAACGGAGTCTATTTGGTTTAGAAAAAGTCTATTTTGTTTCAGAATGAGCTTTTTCTGGATTTGAATCGCTAAAATTTTAGTCTGCTAAAATTTTCGTGTATTTTCTACGATAAAAATCAAGGAAAAACTCATTCTGAAACAAAATAGACTTTTTCTAAACCAGATAGACTCCGTTATACAAAATCAACATCACCAAATAATATTACCGAATTTCAAACGTTATTTTCTAATATTATTTTGACAAATATTTGTATAAAAAAAACTTCCACACACTGTGCAAAGGTCAAAATTATGCAACCTGTCACTATAAATTACACACAGCCAACCGCAAAATACATTTAGAATGAATTTTATAAAAACATTAGTACTCACAAAATCAACATCACCAAATAATATTACCGAATTTTCATCGTGTATAACTTCTTTATTTCTCAACGGATCTTCGTCAAATTAGGCTCATTGGAAAGCGCATTCAATTATCTTTCATTTTGTTTACAAATCTTGCGCCTTGCACTATCGAAGCGCTCAGACCAAAGGGTCCCTATATTTCAAAATGAGTACAATTTTGAGATTAAAAGTTGCATTTTCTATATAAATTCCAACGCATCCTTTCTCCTAAACGCACAAACTATTGACAACAAGGCAAACAAAAAGAAACAAACCCACCTACAAAAAAGACCAACAAAAATTAAATGAAATTTTGAAAACTCAAAAACAGGCAAAATATGGACCATTTGGTCTGAGCGTTTATAACTTCTTTATTTCTCAACGGATTCTGGTCAAAATGTACAAAAAATAAAAGACAATTGAACGCGCCTTTGACCAATTTGACCAGAATCCGTTGAGAAATAAAGAAGTTATACAATTTAAATTTAACTGAGTCAGACCCTCTCCTTTTTAGCTCACCTGGCCAAAGGCCATGTGCGCTTTTGCCATCACTAGGCGTCCGTCGTCCGTCCGTCCATCCGTCCGTTAACTTTTATTCAAAGATTTTTTCCTCTGAAACTACTGGGCCAATATTAACCAAACTTGGCCTGAATAATCACCAGGGTATGCACTTTAAAGTTTGTGATTTTTATGTCCGTAGATCAAGCAACATGGCCGCTGTTACTAAAAATAGAACATAGGGGTACATTTCTGTTTTTTGCAAATAACTCAAAAAACGTTACAGATATCAAAATCTGACATGGGATAAAAATGATCAGCATGATGAGATCTACCCACCCTGCAATTTTGGAGAATATCCGATAATCGGTCTTGGAGTTATTGCCCTTTTTCCGCAAAATTTCCGTTTTTTTTTTGTTACTTTTCGTCTTATATATTGAAAATAATAGCAGATAGGTGTAAAGTTTGTATAACAAAAATGGTCAGCATAATAACATCTACATGTCCTGCAATTTTGAAAAAAAATCTGACGACCCATATAGGAGTTATAGCCCCTTTTTGTTTAATTTGCACGATTTTTATACGTTTTGACTTTTATTTCAAAAACTATTTGTGGTACCGGTTAAGTTTGAATTGCAAAAGTGTTAAGCTTATCGAGGACTACAATTTCTACAGATGTCCAGCAGGTTCGCATCTCATTCAAGATGGCCACCAGCGGGGAACATAGTTTAACATAGGGACCCTATGGGAAAGGCATTCGAAGATCTTTTTCTCTGACACTACTGAGCCAATTGGAACCAAACTTGGTCACAAGAGTCCATTGGTGATCCACTTCAAAGTTTGTGATTTTTATTTTCATGCCTCATCCAAGATGGCCGCCAGCGGGGAACATAGTTTAACATAAGGAACCTATGTGAAATGCATTCAAACATCTTCTTCTCTGAAATTACCAAGCCAATTGGAACCAAACTTGGTCACAATAGTCCATTGGTGGTCCCTTCAAAGTTGGTGATTTCTATGTTCATACCTCATTCAAGATGGCCGCCAGCAAAGAACATGGTTTAACATAAAGACCCTATGTGAAATGCATTCAAAGATCTTTTTCTCTGAAACTAATGAGCCAATTGGAACCAAACTTTGTCATAATAGTCCATTGGTGATCCACTTCAAAGTTTGTGATTTTTAAGTAGGTAAATCATCCAAGATGGCCGCCAGCGAGGAACATAGTTTAACATAATAACCCTATCTGAAATGCTTTCAAAGATCTTCTTCTCTGAAACTAATGAGCCAATTGGAACCAAACTTGGTCACAATATTCCATTGGTGATCCACTTCAAAGTTTGTGATTTTTATGTTGGTACATCATCCAAGATGGCCGCCAGCAAGGATCATAGTTTAACATGAGGACCCTATCTGAAATGCATTGAAAGATCTTTGAAACTATTGAGCAAATTGGAACCAAACTTGGTTGCAATAGTCCATTGGTGGTCGCCTTTAAAGTTTGTGATTTTGATGTTCATACTTCATCCAAGATGGCCGCCAGGGGGAAACATATTGTAACATAGTGACCCTATGTGAAATGCATTCAAAGATCTTCTCTGAAACTACAGAGCCAATGGGAACCAAACTTGGTCACAATAGTCATTGGGTGGTTTCCTTCAAAGTTTGTGACTTAAGTATGTATGTCAGAAACTGTAACATCTGGTGAACTGATGTATAGTATGGATAATAATGCCATTAATGGATGGTTTCTTGGTGACAATGAATAAAACCAGTCACTAGGTGAGCGATACAGGCTCATGTGATCCTCTAGATATAGTATATCCTTCCGGATCAAGTTGATTACGATATTTCTCTAGTTCGAGATAGTAAAAATCAGAAATTTAACTATCGAGAATGGAGAAATATCGTAATCCATGAGCAAATGAAAGTATATATTGTTTCTTCAATGACTTTTACTGTGTTTCAGGCGCAGATTCAATGGTTCAGCACGGTTGTCAACGATGGTCGCGCTATCTTAAAGCCTAGTAACGATGACGTCACAATAGACTTTATGAATGAAATGAAACGTTGCGGGAAACATCACGCAGAAATTTAACCAACGTGTGGATTAAAATTAATACGTATTTTTAACCAACTGGGTTAACACGCTGAGAATTGGAGAATTTATTTTCTACATTATTTTGACAAATATTTGTATAAAAAACTTCCACACACTGTGCAAAGGTCAAAATTATGCAACCTGTTACTATAAATTACACACAGCCAACCGCAAAATACATTTAGAATGAATTTTATAAGAACCATTAGTACTGTAACGGATTCTATTTGGTTTAAAAAAGTCTATTTGTTTCAGAATGAGGTTTTCCTAGATTTCAATTGCTAAAAATTTAGAACGCTAATACAATTTTAGTGAATTTTCTACGATAAAAATCAAGGAAAAACTCATTCTGAAACAAAATAGACTTTTTCTAAACCAAATAAACTCCGTTTAATTCACTCTATTTTTAAGACGTATAAATTTCTATACATAACCTATGACAAACCTTAAAAACGTAATTTGCCGCCAAATTTAAAATATCTTGCGTTTAAAAATCAAATGCATGAACCTGTCATTTTTTAGCTCACCTGACCCAAAGGGTCAGTGTAAGCTATTGCCATTACTTGGCGTCCGTCCGACCTTTAATATTTCACAGTTTCATCTTCTCGATGAAACCAGTGAAGCAATTTCAACCAAACTTTCTAGGAATGATTTATGGTAGGTCCTTTACAAAGATTGCTCATTACGTTCAGTTCCGATAAAAAACATGGCCGCCAGTACAGAACTTAGATTTAACATTGGGCCCTATGGAAAAAAAAACACATTTCATCTTCTTCTCTGAAACAGATAAAGCCAATTCAATCAAAATTTCCAGGAATGATGTACAAAAGGTTTTTAATCAAGATTGCTGATTTCGTTCCGATCCGACAAAAACATGGCCGCCAGCATTGAACATGATTTAACATTCGGCTCTATGGGGATATCACATTTTAGCTCACCTGACCCACAGGGTCAGTGTGAGCTATTGCTATCACTCGGCGTCCGTCGTCCGTCCGTCCGTTAAACTTTTCACATTGTCATCTTCTCCTCTGAAACTGCTGAAGCAAATTCCACCAAACTTTACAGGAATGAGGAATGATGTATGGAAGGTCCTTTACAAAGATTGCTTATTTCATTCTGATCCGACAAAAAAATGGCCGCCAGCGTGGAACCTATGTTTAACATTGGACCCTACGGGAAAATCACATTTTCATCTTCTGCTCTGAAACCAATGAAGCAAATTCAATCAAACTTTACAGGAATGATGTACTAGAGGTCCTTAACGAAGACTGCTCATTTCTTTCTGATTCGATAAAAACATGGCCGCCAGCGCAGAACTTAAGTTTAACATTGGACCCTATGGGAAAAATCACATTTTCATCTTCTGCTCTAAAACTGCTAAAGCAAATTCAACCAACAAATATTGCTCATTTCCTCACAAACCGACAAAAAACAAAGCCGCCAACACGGAACACGTTTTAACATTGGACCCTATGGGAAAATCACATTTTCATCTTCTCCTCTGAAACCACTTAAGCAATTTCAACCAAACTGTACAGGAATGATGTATGGAAGGTCCTTTACGAAGGTTGTTTATTCCTTTCCGATCCAATAAAAAACATGGCTGCCATTGCGGAACTTAGGTTTAACATAGGAACCTATGTGAAAATCACATTTTCATCTTCTCCTCTGAAACCACTGAAGCAAATTCAACCAAACTTTACAGGAATGGTGTACTAAATGTCCTTAACAAAGATTGCTGATTTTGCTTGGATCAGAGAAAATACATTGCTGCCAGGAAGGAACATAGTTTAACATTGGACCCTATGGGTAAATCACATTGTCATGTTCTCTGAAAGGACTGAGGCAAATTCAACCAAACTTTATAGGAATGTTGTACTAAAGGTACTTTACAAAAATTTGTAATTCTATTTCAATCCGACAAAAAACATGGCCGCCATTGCGGGACTTAGGTTTAACATTTGACCATATGAGAAAAGTTAGATTTTAATCTTCTCCTCTGAAACTGCTTAAGCAAATTCAACCAAACCTCACAGGAATGATGTACGGAAGGTACTTTACAAAATTTGCTCATTTTATTTTGATCCAACAAAAAACATCGCCTGCAGTGCAGAAGATAGTTGAACAGCGTATGTGAAAACCGTACTTTTCATTATCTTCTCTGAAACTGTATTGGAATGATGTATTGAAGGTCCTTTGCAACGATTACCCAATTCAATAGGATCAACCAAAAAAACACTTTCGCCAATGGAGAACATAGCTTAACATTAGACCTCATTGGTAAAATACATCTTTTTTGGTCATGCATTGCGTAGAAGCATTTTGTCAGGTAAGCGATACAGGCTCAGTCTCTGAGCCTCTAGTCATCTTTTCCTTTGAAACCGCGGAAACAAATTCAACCAAACTTAACAGGAATGAAAGATGGAAGGTCCTTTACAAAGATTTCTTATTTTGTTCCGATCCGATAAAAAACATTACCGCCAGCGCAGAACTTAAGTTTAACATTGGAACCCATGGGAAAAATCACATATTTCATCTTCTGCTCTAAAATTCAGCCACACTTTACAGGAATGGTGTACAAAAGGTCCTTTACAAAGATTGCTCATTTTGTTCCGATCCGATAAAAAACATGGCTGCAAGCGCAGAACATAGTTAAACATAGACTCTATAGGAAAATCACATTTTCATTTTTCTCCACTGAAACCACTGAAGCCATTTCAACAGAACTTTTCAGGACTGATGTATTGAAGGTTCTTTAGAAAGATTGCTCATTTTGTTCCGATCCGATTAAAAACATGGCCGCCAGCGCGGAACTTACGTTTAACATTGGACCCTATTGGAAAAATCACATTTTTATATTCTCCTCTGAAATCATTGAAGAAAGTTCAACCAAACTTTACACGAATGATCTACTAAAGGTCTTCAACAAAGATTGCCCATTTCTTTTGGATCAAATGAAAAACATTGCTGCCAGCACAGAACATAGTTTAACATTGGACCCTAAGGGAAAATCACATTTTTATCTTCTCTCCTGAAACCACTGATGCAACTTCAACCAATCTTTACAGGATTATGTATAGAAAGGTCCTTTACAAAGATTACTCATTTCGTTCCGATCCGACAAAAAGCATGGCCGCCAGAGGGGAACATAGGTTAAACATTGGACCCTATGGGAAAAATCAAATTTTCATCTTTTCCTCTGAAATGACTGAGGCAAATTCATCCAAACTTTATAGGAATGATGTATGGAAGATCCATAATTCAGATAGTTCTTTTCGTTTTGATCCAATAAAAAGACATCGTCGCTAGCGCGGAACATTGTTTAACATATGGGAAAATCCTCATTTTCATCATCTACTCTGAAACCATTGAAGCAAATTTAACTTAACTATATTGGAGTAATGTATGGAAAGATATTAACAAAGAATACTTATTAAGTCTCCCAAACGAAGTTGGGAGACTTATTGTTTTTGTTGCGTTTCTTATTATGTCGCCCCAGACGTAGTCGGGACGACATATTGTTTTTGGTCCGTTTCTTTGTTATTATTATTGCGCTTTCTTTCTTTCTTCCCTCTCTTTTTGTCCGGCTTATATCTCAATGATGCCTGCACAGAAATAATTCATACTTGGTACAAAGTTGGAACACTATCTGGAGGGGTGTATGCATGAAAAATTTTTTTCAAAGTGGCCGCCATTTTCAAGATGTCTACCAAAATACGAAAAATTCGAAATTCGTTCAGTTTTAATAAAAATTGAAATTTTCTCAACCATGCTTCAATGGAATTCATTCATATTTGGTACAAAGTTGGATTACTATCTGGAGGAGGGTATGCATGGAATTTTTTTTTCAAAATGGCCGCCTTTTCCAAGATGGCCGTCGAAATACGTAAAAATTTCAACTTTGTCCGATTTCAACGAAATTTGATTTCTAGGTAGATTTTGATGCTGCGAACAAGCTGGAATCATCGAATTGGCTGTCAGGGGCGACATCAGCTATTGCTTGCAATTGCAAATCTAGTATTGTTATTGCTTTTCTCTTTTATTTTCTTCAAATGATTTTTGTCCGTTCTCAAAAATGCCTGGACAGAATTCATTCATACTTGGCACAAAGTTGAACCACCATGAGAAGATGTGCATACACTAACAAAAATTTTCAAAATGGCTGCCATTTTCAAGATGGCCGCCATTTTACGTCAAAATATTGATGATTCAATAAATCAGGAACTGAATGGCAGAATTTGTTCATATTTTGTATTAATGTTTAATAAGATGAGAGGAAGGAATTCATGCGAAAAAAATTTGCAAAATAGCCGCCATATTCAAGATGGCCGCCAAAATACGTAAAAATGTCAACATTGTCCGATTTCAATGAAAATTAATTTTTAGGTAGATTTTGATGCTACGAACAAGATGGAATCATCGAATTGGCTGCCAGGAGCGTCATCAGCTATTGCTTGCAATTGCAAATCTAGTTATTATTATTATTCTTCCATCTTTCTTTATTCTCGTCCTAATGAACTTGTCCGCAGCAGATCTCAGAAACCATTGGACCTAGAATATTAAAACTTGGTAGCATATTAGCCCCATGTATCTAGATTTGCAATCATCAAAAATTTTTCCAAAGGGGGTTCATTAAGGGTACTTTTTAGGGTATCAAAAAGAGGTGGGGTAGTCCTATAGTAACCCTATGGGAAATTGAAATTTTGAAAGTTTTTCAACATTTTTTTCACTGTTTCTCAATAACTATTAACACTAGCTCCATGAATCTTCAACAGAAAGGTTAGGGTCATGTAAGAAAGGGTTCCACAGCATTGGAAATTTCAAAATAACTACCATTGCCATGGAAACCATACCAAAAAAATGGAAATTTTGGGAAAATAGTAGTTTCTGTTGATAATTAAGTATTTTAATTACAGCAATATGTATTACTTAGATAATAAGGGGAAACCCTTCCAAATTTTTTTTTGAAAGGGTCTGAAACTTCGGTGTAATGGACAAAAGAGCACTTTTTTGCCATGGAAACAAAACCAGAAACGTATTTTTTGTTGAAAAATTGAGTTTTCTGACAAAAAAAGAAATTTTGAGAAATATGTATTAAATAGGTTATAAGGGGAACCCCTGCCCAAATTTTCTTTGAAAAGAGATCTGAAATTAGATGTAATGGACAAAAAAACATTTGGTTTCCATGGAAACAAAACTAAAAGCATATTTTTGGGGAACATCAGGTTTTCTGATAAAAAAGAACTAATTTTGAGAAATATGTATTACATAGCTTATAAGGGGAACCCCTGCTAAATTTTTTTTTGGAAAGGGTCTGAAATTGGATGTAATGGACAAAAGAACACTTTGTTGCCATGGAAACAAAACCAGAAACGTATTTTTTGTTGAAAAATTGAGTTTTCTGACAAAAACAAAGGAATTTTGAGAAATATGTATTAAATAGGTTATAAGGGGAACCCCTGCCCAAATTTTTTTTCGAAAGGGTCTGAAATTGGATGTAATGGACAAAAGAGCATTTGGTTGTCATAAAAGCAAAACCAGAAATTATTTTTTTACATAGGTTATGAGGGGAAACCCCTACCCAAATTTTTTTTTAAAAAGGGAGTCTTGTAATGCCTTGGTATCAAATACGGGAGTTCGTTAGGGAGACTTTTGTGTTTCGCTTGCGAACACAGTTATTACTTGTTGCAATTGTATCTGACAAAAACATAGATGTCAGTAGAGAACATAGCTTAACATTAGACCCTATAGGAATTTAAGCATTTTTAGCTCACCTGGCCAAAGGCCATGTGAGCTTTTGCCATCACTCGGCGTCCGTCGTCCGTCGTCCGGCGTCCCTCGTCCGTCCTTTTATTCAAAAATCTTCTCCTCTGAAACTACTGGTCCAATACTTACAAAACTTGGCCTGAATCATCACAAGGGTATGCACTTTCAAGTTTGTAAATTTTTATGTCCGTAGACAAAACAACATGGCTGCTGTTACTAAAAATAGAACATAGGGGTAAATTGCTGTTTTTGGCAAATACCTTCAAAACCGTTGCAGATATAAAAAAATCTGAAATTGGGTAGAATTGTTCAGAATGACGAGATCTATCTTCCCTGCAATTTTGAAGAGAATCGGAAAAACCGTCTTAGAGTTATAGCCCTTTTTCCGTAAAATTTTCAAAATTTATGCATTTTTTATTTTTTATTTCTAAAACTGTAACAGATAGAGGTGAATTGTAAATTTGAAAAATGTTCAGCATATCAGGATCTACATACTCTGAAATTTTGAAGAAAATCCAACTGCCTGTGTTGTAGTTATTGACTTTTTTCACAAAAAAAAAAAAAGAAAAAAAAAGAAATTCAATGCCATATGGTTATGGGTTATTTCCCTTTAAATTCTGCTTTCAAATCTTCTTTGGTTTACTTTTCTCTTTTAAATTTTAGAGAAATTCCCTGCTATCACTATATTAGAAATAAGTATTTGTTACATAATCAAGAGGAAAAAAGTGCTTTTGTACAGATTTTTACATTTTTTTTGCAAAAATACTTTCATAAACTATACTTATTTCACAATTTAATAATAATTGTAAATAACTGTATATTGTTTCATTTAGTTATGATTATATACCCACGATGCAAACATCCATGTCAGTTAATATTGAAGTTGCATCTAAGCTTCAATGTCTGTATAACTTGACAGCTGACCTGCATGGCTATGCCATGGTGATTTTCAAAATGGCCGCCAAAAAAGGACGGAAAATTCAACATTGTTCGATTTCAATGAAATTTGGTTTCAAAATAGATATTGATATTGCGATTTCAAAAGCTGTGTTGAAAACTGTTCGTTGACCGCCATTTTAAAATGGCCGCCACAAAAGGTGGGAAAATTCAACATTGTCCGATTTAAATGAAATTTGGTTTCCAAATAGGTTTTGATGTTGCATTTTCAAAACTGATGTTAAAAATTGTTCGTGGACAGCCATTTTCAAAATGGCCGCCAAAAAAGGCGGGAAAATTCAACATTGTCCGATTTCAATAAAATTTGGTTTCCAAATAGGTATTGATATTGCGACTTCAAAACTGATGTTAAGAATTGTTCGTTGACCGCCATTTTCCAAATGGCCGCTAAAAAAGGCGGGAAAATTCAATATTGTCTGATTTCAATGAAATTTGGTTTCTAAATAGGTATTGATGTCGCAACTTTAAAACTAATGTTAAAAATTATTTGTTGACTGCCATTAGGGACCCTATGTGAAATGCATCCAAAGATATTCTCCTCTGAAGCTACCAAGCCAAATTGAACCAAACTTGGTCACAATAGTCCTTTGGTGGTCCCCTTTAAAGTTTGTGATTTTTGGCCGGGTTGCACGGAGTGCAAATCCGGTTTATAGTATGGTGAATGTCGGGCGGGCGGGCGGATGGGCGGGCGGGGAAAATGGGATACTGATTTTGTGAAATCAACTCCTCCTACAGTTTTCAACCTACA